>MJUT01033541.1:171872-183112 GCA_002080005.1 Gigantidas platifrons
TCCAAGATGGCTGTTACCGCAGGAGATAGATTAACATTGGACCCTATGGGAAAATGTTCAAATGCCTTCTCAGAAACTACAAATATGATTAAAGCAAAACTGTACATGAATGTTCATTGGATGGTCTTCTACAAACTTCAGGTTTTTTGTCCCGATATGAAATTCAAAATGGCGACTACGGCAGGACTTAATTTAACATTGGACCCTATGGGAAAAATGTTTCAAAACGCTTCTTCTCTGAAACCACTTGGACAATTGAAACCAAGCTGCCCAGGAATGATCATTGGAAAGTCCTCTACAAAGTTTATGTTTTTTATGCCGATCTGAAATCCAAGATGGCTGTTACCGCAGGAGATAGATTAACATTGGACCCTATGGGAAAATGTTCAAATGCCTTCTCAGAAACTACAAATATGATTAAAGCAAAACTGTACATGAATGTTCATTGGATGGTCTTCTACAAACTTCAGGTTTTTTGTCCCGATATGAAATTCAAAATGGCGACTACGGCAGGACTTAATTTAACATTGGACCCTATGGGAAAAATGTTTCAAAACGCTTTTTCTCTTAAACCACATGGACAATTGAAACCAAACTGCCCAGGAAGGATCATTTGAAGGTCCTCTAAAAAGTTTGAGTTTTTTATACCGATCCGAAATTCAAGATGGCTGCCACCACAGGTCATAGTATTAACACAGGACCATATGCGGAAAATACAGAAATATGTTCTTCTCTGAAGCTATTGCACTGATTGAACCAGTACCTAAACTGTGCATCAATCATTAGAAGGTCCTTTACAAACTTTGTGTTTTTTATGTTGATCGAAATTCCAAGATGACTACCACTGCAGGACATAGTTTTTACATAGGACCAATTGGTTCTGTTTATATCCAGGTAAACAATACAGGCCCTTGAGAGCCTCTGGTTTCAAAAACTATAAGAGATAGATGATAAGTTGAAACTGCAAAAATGTTCAGCATATCAAGATCTGCAACTCTGAAGAAAATTTGAGTTCCCATTTTGGAATTATTGCCCTTTTTTCATCAAATTTTCAAAATTTTAATACTTTTCATTTTATATTTCAAAAACTATAAGAGATAGATGATAAGTTTGAACTGCAAACATGTTCAGCATGATAAGATCTACCAACCCTGCAATTTTGAAGAAAATCTGATTACCTATCTTGGAGTTATTTCCCTTTTTTAGCTCACTTGACCCGAAGGGTCATGTGAGCTATTGCCATCACTTGGCGTCCGTCGTCGTCGTCGTAAACTTTTTCAAAAATCTTCTCCTCTGAAACTACCAGACCAATTGGAACCAAACTTTGTCTGAATTGTCACTAGGGTGTCTAGTTTTAAAATTATGTCCGGTGAAGCCATGCACCAATCAACATGGCCGCTGTTACTACAAATAGAACATATGGTAAAATGACGCGTTTTTGGTAATAACTCAAAAACCGTTAATAATATCAGAAATCTGTCTGGGGTAAAAATGATCAGCACGGCAAGATCTAACTACCCTGAAATTTTGAAGAAAATCGGATTACCCATCTTGGAGTTATTGCCCTTTTTTCCATCAAATTTTCAAAATTTTGATACTTTTCGCTCTTTATTTCAAAAACTATAAGAGATAGATGATAAGTTGAAACTGCAAAAATGTTCAGCATGTCAAGATCTACCTACCCTGCAATTGTGAAGAAAATCTAATTACCAATCTTGGAGTTATTGCCCTTTTTTCATCAAGTTTTCAAAATTTTATTACTTTTCGTTTTTTATTTCAAAAAGTATAAGAGATAGATGATAAGCTGGAACTGCAAAAATGTGCAGCATATCAAGATCTACCTACCCTGCAATTTTGTAAATCCCATTACCCATTTTGGAGTTATTGCCCTTTTTAGCTCACCTGACCCAAAGGGTCATGTGAGCTATTGCCATCACTTGGCGTCCGTCGTCGTACGTCGTAAACTTTTTCAAAAATCTTCTCCTCTGAAACTACCAGACCAATTGGAACCAAACTTTGTCTGAATCGTCACTATGGTGTCTAGTTTCAAAAGTGTGTCCGGTGAAGCCGTGCACCAATCAACATGGCTGTTGTTAATAAAAATAGAACATATGGTAAAATTGCACGTTTTTGGTAATAACTCAAAAACCGTTAATGATATCAGAAATCTGACAAAGGATAAAAATGATCAGCACGGCAAGATCTAACTACCCTGTAATTTTGAAGAAAATCTGATTACCCATCTTGGAGTTATTGCCCTTTTTTTCATCAAATTTTGAAAATTTTAATACTTTTCGCTCTTTATTTCAAAAACTATAAGAGATAGATGATAAGTTGAAACTGCAAAAATGTGCAGCATATCAAGATCTACCTACCATGCAACTCTGAAGGAAATTTGAGTACCCATCTTGGAGTTATTGCCCCTTTTATCATCAAATTTCTAAATTTTAATACTTTTCGTTTTTTATTTCAAAAACTATAAGAGATAGATGATAAGTTTGAATTGCAAACATGTTCAGCATGATAAGATCTACCAACCCTGCAATTTTGCAGAAAATCTTATTACCCATCTTGGAGTTATTGCCCTTTCTTCATCAAATTTTCAAAATTTTAATACTTTTCGCTCTTTATTTCAAAAACTATAAGAGATAGATGATATGTTTGAATTGCAAACATGTTAAGCATGATAAGATCTACCAACCCTGCAATTTTGCAGAAAATCTGATTACCTATCTTGGAATTATTGCCCTTTTTTCATCAAATTTTCAAAATTTTAATACTTTTCGCTCTTTATTTCAAAAACTATAAGAGATAGATATTAAGTTGAAACTGCAAAAATCTTCAGCATGTCAAGATCTACCTACCCTGCAATTGTGACTAAAATCTAATCACCCATCTTGGAGTTATTGCCCTTTTTTCATCAAATTTTCAAAATTTTAATACTTTTCGTCCTTTATTTAAAAAACTATAAGAGATAGATATCAAGTTTAAACTGCAAAAATGTTCAGCATGTCAAGATCTTCAAAAAAAGTTCCACAGTTGAAAATGTCTGACAACTATGTGAAGAGTTATTTCTCTTGAAATGCATTTTTCTTGTTGACTTTCACTGCTTTTGATTACTCAAATAATCAAAAGGAAGCAACTCTATTACAAAATGTTAAATAGCAAAAGCTAAATTTTGAGACTCATTGACATTTATCTTTTTTATAGCAATGTTGATAACATACATTAAAGGGGGAACCCCTGCCCAAATTATTTTGGAGAGGGGGTCTGCAATGACGAGGGCTACATTTTTTATTTTTTATCAAGTTTTATTGACTGATGTTGTTATTATACCCAGGTGAGCTATACAGGCTCCTGGGAGCCTCTAGTTTCATCAAATTTTCAAAAATTTGATACTTTTTGCTCTTTATTTAAAAAAACTATAAGAGATAGATGATAAGTTGAAACTGCAAAAATGTTCAGCATGTCAAGATCTACATACCCTGCTATTATGAAGAAAATCTGATTACCCATCTTGGAGTTATTGCCCTTTTTTAGCTCACCTGACCCGAAGGATCATGTGAGCTATTGCTATCACTGGGCGTCCGTCGTCTGTCGTTAGCTTTTTGTATTTTAATCAACTCCTCTAAAACCACTGGGCCAATTTGAACCAAACTTTGGTGGAATGGTCCTTGGGTGACCCCCTTTCAGAATTATGTCCGACAATCCCCCCCGCCTACCAAGATGGCTGCCATTACTAAAAATAGAAAATTCAGCAAAAAATCACTTAAAAATTATCTTCTCTGAAACTGCTGGGCCAATTGGGCCCAAACTATGGTGGAATGGTCTTCAGATGGTCCTCTTTGAGAATTGTATCCGACGGCCCCGGCCGCCAACCAAGATAATCGCTGTTACTAAAAATAGAAAATATGACCAAAGAATCACTTAAAAATTATCTCCTCTGAAACTACGGGGCCAATTGGGGCCAAACTATGGTGGAATGGTCTTTAGGTCATCCCCTTTCAGAATTCTGTCCAACGACCCCGGCCACCAACCAAGACGGCCACTGTTACTAAAAATATAAAATTTGACAAAAAATCACTTAAAAATTATCTCCTCTGAAACTGCTGGACCAATTGGGCCCAAACTATGGTGGAATGGTCTTTAGGTCATGCCCTTTTAGAATTCTGTCCGACGACCCCGGCCGCCAACCAAGATGGCTGCCATTACTAAAAATAGGAAATTCGGCAAAAAATCACTTACAAATTATCTTCTCTGAAACTGTTGGGCCAATTGGGCCCAAACTATGGTGGAATGGTTTTCAGATGGTCCTCTTTGAGAATTGTGTCCGATGACCCCTGCCGCCAACCAAGATGGCCACCATTACTAATAATATCAAATTTGGCAAAAAATCACTTAAAAATTATCTCCTCTGAAACTACGGGGCCAATTGGGGCCAAACTATGGTGGAATGGTCTTTAGGTGGTCATCTTTCGGAATTGTGTCCAACGACCCGGCTGCCAGCCAAGATGTCCGCCATTACTAAAAATAAAAAATTTGGCAAAAAATCACTTACAAATCATCTTCTCTGAAACTGTTGGGCCAATTGGGCCCAAACTATGGTGGAATGGTTTTCAGATGGTCCTCTTTGAGAATTGTGTCTGATGACCCCTGCCGCCAACCAAGATGGCCACCGTTACTAAAAATATCAAATTTGGCAAAAAATCACTTAAAAATTATCTCCTCTGAAACTACGGGGCCAATTGGGGCCAAACTATGGTGGAATGGTCTTTAGGTGGTCATCTTTCGGAATTGTGCCAGCCAAGATGTCCGCCATTACTAAAAATAGAAAATTTGACAAAAAATCACTTAAAAATGATCTCCTCTGAAACTGCTGGGTCAAATGGGCCCAAACTATGGTGAAATGGTCTTTAGATGGTCTACCTTCAGAATTATATCCGACAATCCTGCCCGCCAAAGAAGATGGCGGCCATTGCTAAAAATAGAAGATTCGCCAAAATTCACTTAAAAATTATCTCCTCTGAAACTGCTGGGCCAACTTTGAGCCAGGTGAGCGATTACAGGCTCCTAGGAGCCTCTAGTTTCATCAACTTTTCAAAATGTTAATACTTTTCGTTCTTTATTTCAAAAACTATAAGAGATAGATGATAAGTTGGAACTGCAAAAACTGCAGCATATCAAGATCTACCTACCCTGCAATTTTGAAGAAATCTGATTACCTATCTTGGAGTTATTGCCCTTTTTTTAGCATGGCAAGATCTA
This sequence comes from Gigantidas platifrons, assembly GCA_002080005.1. Lineage (NCBI taxonomy): Eukaryota > Metazoa > Mollusca > Bivalvia > Mytilida > Modiolidae > Gigantidas > Gigantidas platifrons. Next base: position 177,138 of record MJUT01033541.1, read on the forward strand.
CCTATCCGGCAATTGTACAGAAAATCGAAATACCCATCTTGGAGTTATTGTCCTTTTTTCATCAAATTTTCAAAATTTTAATACTTTTCGTTTTTTATTTCAAAAACTATAAGAGATAGATGATAAGTTGAAACTGCATAAATGTTCAGCATGTCAAGATCTACCTACCCTGCAATTGTGAAGAAAATTTGATAACCCATCTTGGAGTTATTGCCCTTTTTTCATAAAATTTTCAAAATTTTAATACTTTTTGTTTTTTATTTCAAAAAGTATAAGAGATAGATGACAAGTTTGAATTGCAGACATGTTCAGCATGATAAGATCTACCAACATGGCAATTTTGAAGAAAATCTGATTACCCATCTTGGAGTTATTGCCCCTTTTTCATCAAATTTTCAAAATTTTAATACTTTTCGCTCTTTATTTCAAAAAGTATAAGAGATAGATGATAAGTTGAAACTGCAAAAATGTTCAGCATGTCAAGATCTACCTACCCTGCAATTGTGAAGAAAATCTAAATACCCATCTTGGAGTTATTGCCCTTTTTTCATCAAATTTTCCAAATTTTTATACTTTTTGCTCTTTATTTCAAAAATATAAGAGATAGATGATAATTTGGAACTGCAAAGATGTGCAGCATATCAAGATCTACATACCCTGTAACTCTGAAAAAATTTGAGTACCCATCTTGGAGTTATTGCCCTTTTTTTCATCAAATATTCCAAATTTTAATACTTTTCGTCCTTTATTTCAAAAAGTATAAGAGATAGATGTCAAGTTTAAACTGCAAAAATGTTCAGCATGTCAAGATCTACAAAAACAGTTCCACAGTTGAAAATGTCTTGACAACTATGTGAAGAGTTATTCCTCTTGAAATGCATTTTTTTTTGTTGACTTTCACTGCTTTTGGTTACTCAAATAATCAAAGGGAAGCAACTCTATTACAACATGTGAAGTAGCAAAATCTAAATTTTGAGACTCATTGACATTTATCTTTTTTATAGCAATGTTGATAACATACATTAAAGGGGGAACCCCTGCCCAAATTATTTTGGAGAGGGGGTCAGCAATGACGAGGGCTACATTTGTTATTTTTTATCAAGTTTTTTTGACTGATGTTATTATACCCAGGTGAGCTATACAGGCTCCTGGGAGCCTCTAGTTTCATCAAATTTTCAAAATTTTAATACTGTTTGTTTTTTATTTCAAAAACTATAAGCCATAGATGATAAGTTTAAATTGCAAACATGTTCAGCATGATAAGATCTACCAACCCTGCAATTTTGAAGAAAATCTGATTACCCATCTTGAGGTTATTGCCCTTTTTTCATCAAATTTTCAAATTTTTTTAATACTTTTCATTCTTTATTTCAACAACTATTAGAGATAGTTGATAAGTTGAAACTACAAAAATGTGCAGCTTGTCAAGATCTACCTACCCCACAATTGTGAAGAAAATCTGATTATCCATCTTGGAGTCATTGCCCTTTTTAGCTCACCTTGCCAAAGGCCATGTGAGCTTTTGCCATCAGGTTTCGTTCGTCTTCCGTCGTCGTCGTCGTCCTTCGTAAACTTTTCACATTTTAATCTTCTCCTCAGAAACCACTGGGCCAATTTAGAACAAACTTTGGTGGATTGGTCCTTGGATGGCACCCTTCCAAAATTATGTCCGGTGATCCCGATCAAGATGGTCACCAAGCTAAAAATAGAAAAAAGGGGGGATGAAATTTTAATTGTCCATTGCTCCTTTAGTATAAGTCAAAATGAGTTCAAATTTTAACTGCAACTACATGGCAAGGAGTAATTTAACATATATTCCGGGTTTTTCTGTGATATTTTTCTTTCAGCCGATTTATACTGATTATGCAATTTAGGCATATTTTGATAAAAGATCACTGAAATCGATGAACCAAATTAAACCAAACCTTGCAGGAATTGTCCCTGGATGGTCCCTTTCAAAATTGTGTCTGACAGTCCCGCCCTCCATTCAAGATGGCTGCTGTTATTAAAATAGGAATTTCTTCAATTGTCCATTGCTGCTTTAGTACAAGTCAAAATGAGCTCAAATTTTAACTGCAATTACATGGCATGGAGTAGTTTAACATATATTTTTCTGTGAAATTTTTCTTTCAGCCGATTTATACCGATTATGCAAATTAGGCATATTTTGATAAAAGATTACATTTAAATCTTATTCTCTGAAACCATTGAACCAAATTAAACCAAACCTGGTAGGGATGGTCCCTGGGTGGGTCACTTTGGTGGAATGGTCCTTGGATGGTCCCCTTCCAAAATTGTGTCCGGTGATTCGGACTTCCAATAAAAATTAAAATAGAAAAAAGGGGGGATGAAATTTTTTTTAAATCTTCTCCTCTGAAACTACTGAGCCAATCTCAACCAAACTTTGCTGAAATGTTCCTTGGGTGGTCCCCTTCCAAAATTGTGTCTGGCATTTCAGACCTCCGACCAAGATGACCACCACAGCCGAACTTAATTTAACATAGGACCCTATGGGAAATTCCCATCAAAATCTTCTTGTCTGAAACCATTTGCTTAATAAGAACTAAATTTTGATGAAATAGTCATTGGATGGTTCTCTTCCAAAAATGTATCCGGCGGTTCAGCCCTTCGAACAAGATGGCCCCCACAGCCGAACTTAGCTTAACATAGGACCCTATCGGAAATTCACATAAAAATCTTCTCCTCAGAAACCACTGGGCCAATTGCAACCAAACTTTGATGGAATGGTCCTTGGATGGCCCCCTTCCAAATTTGTGTCCGGTGATTCCGACTTCTGACCAAGATGGACGCCAAGCTAAAAATAGAAAAAAGGGGGGATGAAATTGAAAAAAAGTCTTCTCTGAAACTACTGAGCCAGTCTCAACCAAACTATGCTGAAATGATCCTTGGGTGGTCCCCTTCCAAATTGATGTTTGGCATTTCAGACCTCCGACCAAGATGGCCGCCACAGCCGAACTTAATTTAACATGTCCCTATGGGAAATTCCCATACAAATCTTCTTGTCTGAAACCATTAGCTCAATTGGAACCAAATCTTGATAAAATAGTCATTGGATGGTTCTCTTCCACAAATGTGTCTGGCGGTTCGGCCCTTTGACCAAGATGGCCCCCACAGCCGAACTTAGCTTAACATAGGACCCTATATGGAATTCACATAAAAATCTACTTGTCTGGAACCAGTTGCTCAATTGGAACGAAACTTTGATAAAATATTCATTGGATGGTCCTCTTCCAAAATTGTGTTTGGTGGTCCCGCCCTCTGACCAAGATGGCTGCACAGCTGAACTTAGTTTAACATAGGACCCTATGGGAAATTCACATAAAAATAATATTGTCTGGAACCAGTAGCTCAATTAGAACCAAACTTGATGGAATAGTCATTCGATGGTCCTTTTCCAAAATTGTGTCCGGCAGTTACGTACTCCCACCAAGATGGCCACCACAGTGGAGTTGCATTGTTATTGAAAGCAGCTTTGATCCAGGTGAGCGATTACAGGCTCCTGGGAGCCTCTGGTTCATTATTACGGTAGATCAGTTTGGTTTATGTGTGTTTAAAAAACCCTTGCCCTTTAAATTGTTATAAAAATGTTTTGTACATCGTAACATGTAGCTAACAGTCTAAACATTTCACATAAATATGTTATGTAGTCTTCAAATGTCACTATTAATATGTAAATTATGTGTGTCCTTATTAGCTCACCTGCTTTTTGCATTTTAATTAACTCCTCTAAAACCACTGGGTCAATTTGAACCAAACTTTGGTGGAATGGTCCTTGGGTGGTCCCCTTTCAGAATTGTGTCCGACAATCCCCCCCCCGGCCTACCAAGATGTCTGCCATTACTAAAAATAGAAAATTCAGCAAAAAAAAAACATTTAAAAATTATCTTCTCTGAAACTGCTGGGCCAATTGGGCCCAAACTGTGGTGGAATGGTCTTCAGATGATCCTCTTTGAGAATTGTGTCCGACGACCCTGGCTGCCAACCAAGATGGCCACCGTTACTAAAAATAGGAAATTCAGCAAAAAATCACTTAAAAATTATCTCCTCTGAAACTGCTGGGCCAATTGGGCCCAAACTATGGTGGAATGGTCTTTAGGTGATCCCCTTTCAGAATTATGTCCGACGACCCCAGCCACCAACCAAGGTGGCTGCCATTACTAAAAATAGAAAATTCGGCAAAAAATCACTTAAAAATTATCTTCTCTGAAACTATTGGGCCCAAACTATGGTGGAATGGTCTTCAGATGGTCCTCTTTCAGAATTGTGTCCGATGACCCCCGCCCAAACCAAGATGGCCACCGCTACTAAAAATAGAAAATTTAGCAAAAAATCACTTAAAAATTATCTCCTCTGAAATTACGGGGCCAATTGGGGCCAAACTATGGTGGAATGGTCTTTAGGTCATCCCCTTTCAGAATTCTGTCCGACGACCCCGGCCGCCAACCAAGATGGCTACCGTTACTAAAAATAGAAAATTCTGCAAAAAATCACTTAAAAATTATCTCCTGAAACTGCTGGGCCAATTGGACCCAAACTATGGTGGAATGGTCTTTAGGTGATCCCCTTTCAGAATTCTGCCAGCCAAGATGTCCGCCACTACTAAAAATAGAAAATTTGGCAAAAAATCACTTAGAAATTATCTCCTCTGAAACCACTGGGTCAAATGGGCCCAAACTATGGTGAAATGGTCTTTAGATGGTCTACCTTCAGAATTATATCCGACAACAGATTGTTTTCAAATATAAAACAGCAGTTAATATCTTGTTCCTTACATTTTACTTTTGATATCTATCTCAGTTTAAGATGGATTTTCTTATCATTATTATTGCAATCCAAAATCCTTTACATATGAAATTGATGAATAGGTGCACGTGTATATGTAAAGAGTAGGCTTTTTTTCATCACTAACATGTTAAAATGGTTCAGCAATATTTTAAAATATAAAAAGAGAAAAAAAATCTCAATCTAAATTCTTTTTTTATTGACATTTTTCTTGTTAGATCCATTTCTTGTTGTTTTTCCATTGTGATACATGTCACTATTTTAGTTTCTAGATACAACTGTACTTTACCTGTTCAGTGTTCAGAATTTAATTTTATTTAAAAATTTATTTACCATTATACCTTATATATATATATATATTATATAAATTTTATTTATTCTGGTGGGAATTATTAACAGGTGTTAAACCAACCATAAGATTAATCTGGATGCTATTAAAAGACCAGATAGGTTTAATATCAGATTTATGTCATCATCAAAATTTTAATTTTCATTTAAAAACCATATGTGATTTTTATTGTATCTGCTATCAAATAAAAGTCAGATTTAATTCAATTTAATTTAACGGATTAGAAGGAAAAAGATGAAAGGTAAAATTGATGGAATGTATTATATTAGATTGTTGACTATGTGACTAGTTTTGTTATATGGTCTATGTACATGTTGATGCATACATTTTGTACATTGATCTATATATGAATATACAACATGCTTTTCTAAATCTTAAGTTTTAACTATGGCAGGAATCAGTGATGATGACATAGATCTAGAAGACTCAGATGACGATGATTTGGAGGCTCCGTCATTTTTGTTTTCTCTTGAAGAAGCAAGGTAGGAAATTATTAGTTCTTTTTTTTTATTAATACAAGTGTTGCCTGAGGGCAAGTGTGGACACAGAAATGTGCTGTCCAAAAGGCAAGTGTGGATGTCAATATTTCATATTATTTAACTTAAAAAAAAAAAAATAAAAAATCATGGACACAGAGGTCCTGGATTTTTTTTTTAATAAAAAACTATTATGTTGCTGACATTAAGTTTCCGGAAATTGGGTTGTCGTATGTCCATATAATAACTTCAAATATACGTGATATCCATACTCGACGTAGCGATAATTTGTTGTTGACATTTTTCTATATTCAAATAATCCTGGATTATTATTTTTGTTTAAAGTC
>MJUT01033541.1:185064-198568 GCA_002080005.1 Gigantidas platifrons
TTCTTGTTTAAATCAATGATCAACAATATTCCAGAATCAAACAAATGAATAAATATAACATAGCATCTTCCCTTTACATTGTCAAGATTCTATATTTATAAACTATTGTCCAAGATAAAAATAGACTACACATGCAACTCACAGTGACACGTGACCCGTGACCCAGATTAGCAGGGTTCAGGAATATTTTCTGTATATGGTATATAATTAGATGTTAGTTATTCATAAATTCAAAATTGTTTCTCAACATATTGAACAGATTAGGATAACTTTTTTAGTTTGCTCTTTTTTCATCTTTTGAAAAGGCTAGACTAATATCACCATGGTGCCTTACATGAATTTGCATTGTTTATCAATTAAATCATGAAATGAGGGTTTATGGTTTATGGTGTTTAACACCACTTTCAACAATATTTCAGTTATATCGTGGCTGTCAGTTTTATTGGTGGAGGAAACCGGAGAAAATCACCGGTCTGTTGCAAGTCACTGACAAACTTTATCACATAATGTTGCATTGAGTACACCTTGCCATGAACAGGTTTTGAACTCACAACTTTAGTGGTGATAGGCACTAATTGCACAGATAGTTGTTAATCCAACTACCAAATGATCACGACCACATCAGCCTCTCAGAAAATGATGAACACCGTATTGATGTGACACCTGTAATTTACTGCCCTCTTTTAAAACATTTTTTTACAATGATTTAGAACTTATATAATTATATACCTTTAAACTAATTTTCTCTTATATTGAAATATCAAAGATATTAGGAGGCTGAAAGAAAATTTAAATTTTTACTCAAGTCTTGATTTTTTAAAGTTTTTTTTCTGTGATTAATAATAATAAACTTCAAGAAATTATCTGCATGATTTTTCAAACAAATTTGAGGTAGCTTTTTGAAAGATCCAAGTAATTGAAATGCAAAAATTATGACTTGCAATGTCTACAGATGACAAGGAGTGTTGTTATACAATGTACTGTAGATACATTTTTGTAGTTTACTTTTAATATGATATCTGACAATTCAATCAGCGATCATCTTTGTTAGCCAAGTGTAAGGAATAGGATCCATTTAAACCAAACTTGATGATAACATATATTTCAGTCTGTGCGAAAAACCACTAGCCTTAAGCCCCAGTAGTAAATATTGTTTCGGGCTAGTGAAAAATTATATAAAATTTGCTTAATCAAATAGAAAAAAAAATCCCCTATTACGCCTTTCCAGTTAGTTTGTCAAAATGTTTTTGGCACAGACTGATTTTTGTGCATCGCGATACCCAAGAGGTTCCCCTTGAATTAAAATGAATTTCTTTAAAAAAGCAAAGACTTGTGCTATTTTTTATTAACTCATATTTAGAATGTAGCTACAGGTCACAATATAAAACCTTTTTTTATAGTTTAGAGAAGACCTAGGTTTATCAATCATAGTCTCAGACTTTCAATTATCAGACTTAGTACATCCAAAATAATTGTGATGTATAAAAATAGAAATTTCACTTAAATGCAAGGTGTACATGTACACTTTATTGATTGTCGCCTGTCCTAATATTTTTTGAGAAATTCTGCAATCTTGGCCAATAGCAGATATAATTTTATATGGTAGATGCTAGCAACAAACAAGATTATGTAAGTAAAATTTTCTTTTAAAGATAAACTTAAAACTTCTGAGAGAAAATCGTCACCTGCCATAATTCAATGACAAAGATAATCAGCTAAGGTAGTATTGATTACACCAGTGACCTTACTACTGGGAGGGGGAGGGGAGGGAATAAAACTTGTAATGTTAATGTTGATAGACACTGATTACATACATAGATGTAAATCCAATATCTATGCGGTCTTGGCCATGGTGACCCCCTTTCCTATTGCAGTTAACATTGTGATATTTTGATAAGATACAAGTACACGTCTTAATTTAGATTAATTCCCCAAAAAATATTTTTGTATATTATTGATGTTATCCAAACATTTGAAATAGAAAAAGGTCATAAATTTTCAAGAAGACCCAAATTTAGTTTAATTAAGCTGAATATTATATTTTGTAAGGTTACATAGAATTTTGCAATGTTAAATATATGTAAGCATTGATTGCCCAGAGGGGCTTGTAATAGTAAGAGTAATTACTTGTATAAGTTTTTATGGTTTGATAAATCATGACAAAACATTTTTTCAGTTTTTCATTTAGATAAGTGATGCTCTATTTAATATGAGAAAAAAATGTACACTGATCTTTACTAACACATTGTACATCAAATTATGTCTTAGACATAGGGTCTTAGGCATACACAGGTATATGGAACATACATCATATATGAATTAGATTTTATTGGACCCCTTTTTCATTATAAAAGTAGAAGTCGTACATTTTGCAAACCACACCAGCAAAATCTTATTTCTTGTTATTTTTATGTTTATGTAAAATACCTTTCAAAGTGGTTTTAACATAGAATTTATATCCTATTATATAAAAGAACAGTCTTTCCTATAATAAGTTGGGGATTTGCTATACTTAACACTATTATAATTATTATCCAGAAAATGTGTTATTTTATTCATCAATTATGCTTCAGAAAAATTCAGGCTTGATATATATTTGTAACATATTTCTTGGAAAAAATATTTTAATGTATTGACATTTTCACTGAATGTTAAGCAATAATCAATCAATCAATCAAGGCATTGACTTATATAATTTGAAGGTTGACAGGTAATTGTAAAAAAGGTCATGTAAGCTATATCTTCAGGATCAATAAAAACTTAAATATCATATGAAGTCTGCACAACACGTTTCTGGAATAACCATCATCAGGTACGCTCAAAATCAAAAGATTAGAAAGCCAAGTAATTTAAAGTTTTGGGAGCAATAAAACCTAAACAGGATCACCAAAATCGGCTGAGATCACCTATACCTGAGGGAGGAGAACCTTAGTTTTATTGATCAAGGTAAAAGTTGATTTAACTCTACATTTTATCATTATATTTCAGTACAAGACCAATTCCAGGAACACCAACCAAGTTATCACATTTTGAGGTAAACTAAAGTTGCCCTTTTGTAAAATAATTTAAGATTTAAAAAAAAAATAGATTTGTAAAATTAAATATCATGTTTATTCTTATTCTCAGTATTGAAGATTGCTTTAGGCTTCTGAACTCAGTTTACTCTTTGTTAGATTTGATTAAATTTAAAATAACATCTCTCACTTACTCCCATTTACTGATCTGTAGCGGCATGGGAGTTTACTGATCTGCAGCGGCATGGGAGTCTACTCCCATTTACTGATCTGCAGCAGCATGGGAGTCTACTCCCATTTACTGATCTGCAGCGGCATGGGAGTCTAGTCTACTCCCATTTACTGATCTGCAGCGGCATGGGAGTCTACTCCCATTTACTGATCTGCAGCGGCATGGGAGTCTAGTCTACTCCCATTTACTGATCTGCAGCAGCATGGGAGTCTACTCCCATTTACTGATCTGCAGTGGCATGGGAGTCTACTCCCATTTACTGATCTGCAGTGGCATGGGAGTCTACTCCCATTTACTTATCTGCAGCGGCATGGGAGTCTAGTCTACTCCCATTTACTGATCTGCAGCGGCATGGGAGTCTAGTCTACTCCCATTTACTGATCTGCAGCGGCATGGGAATTTACTCCCATTTACTGATCTGCAGCAGCATGGGAGTCTATTCCCATTTACTGATCTGCAGCAGCATGTGAGTCTACTCCCATTTACTGATTTGCAGCAGCATGGGAGTCTACTCCCATTTACTGATCTGCAGCAGCATGGGAGTTTACTCCCATTTACTGATCTGCAGCAGCATGGGAGTCTACTCCCATTTACTGATCTGCAGCGGCATGTGAGTCTACTCCCATTTACTGATCTGCAGCGGCATGTGAGTCTACTCCCATTTACTGATCTGCAGCAGCATGTGAGTCTATTCCCATTTACTGATCTGCAGCAGCATGGGAGTCTACTCCCATTTACTGATCTGCAGCAGCATGGGAGTCTACTCCCATTTACTGATCTTCAGCGGCATGGGAGTCTGAAGAAACCACATTAAAGGTTATATTTTAGTGACCTTAAGTCATGAATATAATATGGGTTATGTATGACCTTTTCAGCCAATTAGATTGATCACAGGAAGCAAAGTAATTTAGTATTGAATTATAATAGCGAGCATCGCAAGATGAGAGCTAAACAGCAACATGTGTGTAAGGAGATGAATCAATATATGATCAATACCAAACGGAAATGGATTTTAAGTTTCAGCATAGAATGGAAATACAGAGTTAAGTACAACTGACCAAAGGGCCAGTAAAAAAAATTTCTTAAGTAACCCTGATATTACTTTCATAGTCTCAGAAATGCCACTTGAAATGTTAAGGTCACGACATAGGGTAACCCACAATGTGGTTTCTTAAGATCTTCCAGTCTGCAACATATCAGTAAAGGGGAGCAAGTGAGAATTGTCAAATATAACATCAACTATGATTGACTGGCATTTAAAATTTAAGGCAATCAAGTACATAATTTACCTGTTGTAATGTCAGCTCAAATATTTTTATGTACGGTACATTTTGTAATTATTTAGTTACACTGATTGAGAATACCATATATCTTTTTACAGATTCTTTTTTATGAGTATTATTACAATTTCAGTCCCCTGGACCAGCCAGTCCATTACTTGAACCAGATCTCACTGACATAACCAAAAAGTCCTTGTTATCTTCAAAGTTCTCACTGGACCAGCTTGTGTCAGAAAAAATTGACAAGGTAATGGCTGCATGTGTATACTTAAAAAATAGGATTATTTGTGAAAAAGATATGTATAATGTATATAAATTACTCATCATTGCTTTGTTGTCTGTAAATGACAACTTCTTTCCATTGGAATTACAAAAATGCTAATTCTTTTTAAATGTGAGATTATAATACATTTTGTCTTTCAAGATGGTGGCTTCAAGTCAGTTTTAACATCAGAGCCTATCAAAAATCAAAGATGGCAGCCTTTAGTTAGTTTTAACATAAGAGGCTATCAAAAATCACAGATGATAACCGATATGAGGGCACAAAGTTATACCATAAGAACCTATAGGAAATGAAAAATAATTTCTCAGATACCAGAAAATAGATTACATTTAAAAGGTACACGAATAATCGTTGGATTTCCATTTCTTTGTTTAACTATGAAACCTGTAAATAGTTTTAACCCTTTTCAATTGTCTTGTGCACAAAATCTTCAGCTTGCATTATATTTTATTATATTACATTAGCCTCATATTAGACATGCTAGAAGTCCCTTTCTTATCGAAAGAGGCTTCCATGGTCGTGAACGTATGGTAGTTTGAATTACAGCTACCTGTGCATGTCACAACTAAAGTTGTGAGTTTGAATCCCCCTCTTGGGAAGGTGTACTCGACACAACATTATGTGATAAAGTTTGTGGCTTCTGCCACCAATCAAACTGACTGCCATGATATAACTGAAATATTGTTGAAAGTGGTGTTAAATAACATAACCCCCTAACACTTTCTTATTTAAGTTGCTGCTATGAAAGTTCAAATCTTGACTGATCACTTATATACTACCAACATTTCTTTACTGATTATTGTACATACACATATGGATAGTAAATAAAAGTGATCAGTCAAATTTCAACTCAATCTAATTAAAATATAAAAATCTCCGGTTTTACTCCCTATTTTCTATCGGTTGTTTACTAGTTGCAGCGTGGAAGATCTAAAAACGCCCCTTTAGGTGTCGCGTAAGCGGTCAACATGTATACATTCAGTGGATATCAGTTGCTTTAGAAAACACATATGCTTGTCTTGTCTACTGGATTTTAAAGAAGAATTGATCATTGGTCAATTTATAATGCATTCATGTTGACTCCTGACACGACCTCTAAAGGAGCGACTTTCAATCTCCGTGGCAACTAGTAAACAATTGATAGAAAATGGGGAGCAAGTGTGGAGATCTGATTTTAATTTGATTGGATTTCAACTTTGATTTGTAATATATAAACTGTATAATTTTCTACTGTATGATGATTTGATTTGATTGGATTTTTGGTGTTTAATGCCACTTTCAGCAGTATTTCAGCTATATCATGGCGACCAGTTTTAGTGGTGGAGGAAGCCGGAGTACCCGGAGAGAACCACCAACCCAGGGCAAGCAACTGGTAAACTTTATCACTTGCGGCTGCAAGTCGAGTGCACGCTTTTTTGTAATTTACAAAGCTGGGCACGAACCCATGTTGTATCTACTGTATGATGTAAAATGTCAGTATTAAAACAGGTGGTACAGTTATAATCATAGATGGTACTTTTTTATAAATCTGTAAATTATACAATTATGCATATTATTTTGGTAACATTTGGTTGTAGTAAAGATTTCTAATAAATACATCACTTTTTAAAATTAATTTAGAATGCAAAAGCTCTTTAATAAATTGAACATGATTTGTGAATATACAAGATTTCTGGCTCCATATGTTGTGTCTTTTTTTTTGTGTTCAGTACATTAAGGTAAGAAGTGATTGTTCGTTTTGTTGATATTAGTGGAATTGTTGACCATCACTGTTTAAACTGTCTTTTCGGTTTGGTTTATGGTGTTTAATACCACTTTCAACTATATTTCAGTTATATTGTGGCAGTCAGTTTTATTGGTTGAGGAAACCAGAGAAAACAACCGACCTGTCTAAAGTCACTGACAAACTTTATTACATAATGTTGTATCGAGTACACCACACCATGAACAGGGTTCAGACTCACAACTTTAGTGGTGATAGGCACTGATTGCACAGGTAGTTGTAAATCCAACTACCCTACGATCATGACCACAACGGTCCCAACTGTCTTTTCATAATAATAATATAACAAACATCAAAGACATCAATAGTAATTTAATGCAGGTCATATGCACTTTAGTGCACCAAATGCACATTTCTGCATTGAACTTTGTCACCAGATGCATATTTATGCAAGAGGTCATTGACATCTGACCACAAGCCAGACTCCTACCCATAGTTATTGTTTTCATCTGTTATTTTGTTGTGACTGTTCCAAGCTTTCCGTTGAAGGCAGGGTGTACATTTCAGATACAACATTATGTGATAAAGTTTGTCTGTGACTTTCTTTTGTCTGTGATTTTCTCTGGGTATTCCAGTTTTCTCTACCAAATACAACTGACAACCAGGTTATTATTGAAATATTGTTGAAAGTAAGTGGCATTAAACTCCATGATTCTAACTCTCCGAGCTTTCTTCTGTCAATAAATCTGGTATTTACAATATAGATGATAAATTGTTAAAAGTGATTATAGCTGAAATAGCTAAACATGACAATAAACACAAATAATCTTAACCCTAACTTCTTTGGTGAATCTTTGATGAAGAACATAAAAATATATCTTCAAAAATTGTTGTTTTTGGTTATATGTAATTTGTTTATACTTTTATTTATTTAGTCTGAAGATCAAAGAGAACTAGAAGATATGCATGCCAAATTAGAGGTAATATATTCATTTACAAATTCTTAAATGCCTGTGAAAGTTACACTATTGTCAGATGAGGGGGTTTGAATTAGCAAAAGGGTAGACTGATGAAATGTCATGTGAGTTTGACCTCGCACTGAACAATAATTTTGATGCTGACAATATCCTATGGTGAGATCAAAGAAAAAATGTGTTAATTACAATTCTAATATGACGTCCCGTATTCGGTATACAAATAAAGGCATATTTGAATAACAATCAAATATAGGCCACACATGCGCGCTGAGCTAAAAAAAAAAAGCACCTACATAAACACTGACTATTTTCAGAAAATTCTTCATGGTTAGCGATTTTCTATTATTGTTTATCTAAATATTGTTGAAATAAATTAAGTTAAAATTAAATAAATCCTAATCAAGTCTTGTCATAATTAAACTTTTATAAACACGGCTTTGTTATGGTTATTCCAATTAACTCCCCCGTAAAAGCACATTATGATGAGTCGTCGTCTGCTGACGACATCCGTCAATATGTCAACAATAGTAAATTCACCGTTAAAAATAGGACTTAAAGTGGAACATGAGGGAGCCTACTACAAAATAATCAACTTTTACAGACAACAGAACTCTGTTAATCAATACATCATACAATTAAAATTCCGTAGGAGATTGATGGAATAGCCACTACCAGCGCATCACCTTGACTGCCTCAAATTTTAAAATTACTGTATTTGTCCTATTAGAATCGAAATAATTCATGCCGGCCATACTTTATTGTTATTCAAATATGGGTAGGCATTATATTCATGAATATTTAATCCTAGCTGTCCCTCGGGATTAAATATTCATGAATATAATGCCTATCCATATTTGAATAACAATAAAGTATGGCCGGCATGAATTATTTCTTAAATAATACCCATAATCCTTCAATCTATGACCCGCCACGATATATAGCTGAAATACTGCTAAAGTTGGCTTTAAGCATCAATCAATCAATCAATCAATCAATCTATCTATCTATGACTGACATTTTAATTTTGACTGATATAATATGGCTACAAAAGTTGAAATAACATATTTTATCCACTAGGTCCATTGGGCCAAGTGAGCTATAATCTACAATGTCCATCTGGATGCATCACTTTAACTTCTAGTTTTGAACCAGTATGAACAAGATGGTTTAGTGATGCACAAGCAGGAAAAGTACACAATATTGGGAAAGAACAAATTTGGAAGGGCTTGCAGTTGGCCTTAAGTTTAAAAGTCTCATAACCTAGGAGTGTATTCCAATTATGTGAAAAGCTGCTACCATATATAGAAAATCCATGGTCTACATTTGACATGCTTAAAGATTATTAATTTGTTACCTGATTAATAAAAAAAACTGTTTGTTATATAAGACTAAAATCAATGAAAACAAAGGATAGCCTTTCACTGGTATAATGATAGTCTGTCACTGGTGTAACATGTTTTACATTTTTTTCTCCTATAAATGGAATTAAATGTAAACTGATATTTTTTAATACATTATCAATTATTGTCATAATTTTACATACTTAAACCTTGACAGGAATTTGTGCACATATAGCAATAAATATTATATTGATATTTTAAGTCAAATCAGATATTTTTTACTAGCGAAAATATGTCTTGTTAGCAAAGATAATTTTCAATTGTAAAACAAAGATACAAAATGTATATTCAAACCTTAATAGTTCATTTACTTAAATAGATAGAGATGGGAATAGGATATCATGTAAATCAATTAACAGTAATTTTCGGCTCAAAATAATGGTAGCAATGAAAACGGTTTCTCGAAAAACCATGTTTGTCGAATCACAACATAAATTTCAGGTTTATGTGACTCTTAGGTAGCTTACAAACCATCACTAATGTATAAATCATATAAACCAGGTCTTGTGGTCATAAAACTTTATTATAGATTATGAGTTTTGGACTCATATTTAAGAAAAAAAACTTATTGGGGCTGTCGTGGTTACGATTGTACTATGGTAGTTTGATTTACAACTACCTCTGTAATCAGTGCCTATCACCACTAAAAGTTGTGTGTTGTAATTCCTCTCATGGGGAGGTGTACTTGATACAACATTATGTGATAAAGTTTATCAGTGACTTGCGACAGGTCGGTGGTTTTCTCCTGGTACTCCGGTTTCCTCCACCAATAAAACTGACCATCATGATATAACTGAAATATTGTTGAAATTGGCATTAAACACCATAATCCTAACCCTAAAATACTAATCAGAATGCTGTATACAGTAATCCAATAAAAACAGTGTTCTGATTTGATGACTTTGAAGTACGAATATGAAAATAGTACATTGATTTACTATGAAGTATTATCTTTGTACAGCCAGGTAGGTTATCATATTTTCTCAATAGTACATTGATTTACTTTGAAGTTTTATGACTGTCTGGCCAGGTAGGTTATCATATTTTCTCAATAGTACATTGATTTACTGTGAAGTTTTATGACTGTCTGGCCAGGTAGGTTATCATATTTTCTCAATAGTACATTGATTTACTTTGAAGTTTTATAACTGTCAGGCCAGGTAGGTTATCATATTTTCTCTAGATAGGAATATATAACAAGAAGGACAATACTGAAAAAAATTAAAATGATGGTATCTTTTATTACAGGAAGGATTAAAGAAAGGAGGCTTCATCAAAGATACATTAGAAGAACCAGTGGAAACTAATGAAGGTAAACTGTTATGTAATATTTGGGTTACGTATAAATGTATTTAACGGCACTTTCAACAATATTTCAGTTATATAGTGGTAGTCAATTTTATTGGTGGAGGAAATCGGACTACCCAGAGAAAACCATCCACCTGCCGCAAGTTACCAACAAACTTTATCATATAATGTTGTATTGAGTACACCTTGCCTGAGCGGGATTCAAACTCACAACTTTAGTGGTGATAGGGACTGATTGCATAGGTAATTATAAACCCAACTACCATACGATCATGACCACGAAGGCCTCTTGTAGCATTTTGAAGTTGTTTATTATTGATTTGATATATGAATGATAAAACACAAAAAGAAATGTGAAGGAGGGGAAACTAAAAGTTCAACCTCTCACGATAATATAACTTGAAACAGGTGATGGTTTTAGGATGGTTATCTTTCCTGCTTCACAAATGATGCCTGTTAGAAAGTCATATTTCAAAACCAATGTAAGAAAAAAAAAATTCAGATTTAGTTGTGATATTCCAGCCTGCAGTTGATGCACAGCTCTAGATTGATAAATCACTGTTCAAGTTTGAATTTTGGTTAGGGGACATTTGTTGTTTGAAAGTTGTGGCCATTAATTATATGCAAAATGATATTTTTATTGTTTTGACAAAAGTTCTGCATATTAGATTGACTTAAATACTTATTAAAGTACAGGTCAAAATTGAATTAGAGGGGCGGGGGTTACAAGCATGAAATGTGAGTTTCATATGATAGATTGACTTGAAATTTTAAGTTTAGATGTATAGATAGATAACCTACATGTCAAGTTTGATTTTGATATGTCAGACGTTTAACATATTGAAGTTATGCCCCCTTAATAATCTGCAAAAATGCTGTTTTTCTTTACTTAGGATTTACTTGAAATTTTTATACTAGCTGTCAAATTTACAAAAAAAAAATCATGTTTTTTTATTGTTTTTTTCTTCACCACCCATGTATCTTTAGTGGAGAACCTGTGGTTAACATAATGAGATATTTCTCCTACTTAACAGCATTTGGAACTTGGCTTGTTTATTTCTAATGCAATCTACTTTTTTATTGTTTATTTCAGAGCTGTTACCAGAAGAACAAAATGTTGTAAAGAAGGTATGTTAAAAATTAATAGATAACAGAGTTGGCTATATTCTTCTACTGTTAAATGTATTGTATTTGCCAAATTTCCAGTTGTTAATCGATTAAGTATTCATTGTCAATATCTCAGGATTTTACAATCACAAGTTCAGTTTTGCACATTTCCTTCAAATAGAAATTCTTCAAACAATTCCAGTTTTGAAATATAATCATGAAAAGAAAGTTTTAACGTGGATGGTCAGCATCTCCACCAATATCAACAAAATGAACAATAACCTCTCACCCACCCTCACTCACTGAACACAAAAAAGACAACAGCGTATGACATTGATTTAGTGAGGAGCTTGAAAGAACTAGGTCACCTCTTACTTGTGTCATCACATTTTATTATTACAACTCCATGTTTGTCTCTCAAAATTTAAGTATTTTGAATGTTAAAAGAAATGTAGATATTATAACAAATACGTATTATTTAAAAAAAAATATGTATTAAAAATTCTGAAATTTGAAAAAGAATGTATTGCATTTCTTTTTCTTCTTCTATATTTCAGTTAAAAATATTTGACTGTGTGATATCAGAAGTACACCCAGGAGACATTATATTTAAACCAATACTATATCAGAGTCGTTTTACTGCCTCCCTGACCTTACAGACGTGTGGATTTACTCCAGGAGCATCATATATAGATAAATACTTATCTACACTTCAGCCGAGTGAGTTGATCATACATTACCTCTCGAGGTTCATTTAAAAACTATAGATCTTGGGTCACTAGAATTTGTAACTTATAGATGCATAACTATTTGGAGTTTCAATATTCAGTCATTTTATTTCATGACTCTGTTACAAAATGATAGCTGGTATGTCAGAGATATTTCCCCTTATTTGTAATATTTATTAGAGAAATTAAAATGACTATGTATTCTAAATAATCAATTATGTGATGGTAATGCTTGCAATTATTTCAAAGTCATATGTTCTTAAAATCCAAATTTTATAACATACAATAGAACTTTGCTGGCTCGAACTCGAATGGACTGTCAAAATGTGTTCGAGCCACCAAAGTCCCGTAATTTCATAGAGAGAAAAATCTGGCTCTGACCTAGGACAGTTTCATTACTCTTTGATAACTGATGCACAGTAACATGGACCTTTGTAGTGTAAAATATTTAATCCTTTAGAAAGTTCTCAAAGACTACGGCTTCTGAATACCTCTTTGGTATCTTCAAACGTTCCTTAGAAGCGGTTTTTCACTTTGTTCACGATCTATTTTATATACAGGAAATATGAGGTCGGGTATTAACAGTTGTATTGATATCGGTATAATGCTGATAATTCAGATATATATTTTTAATGGCCAAGTTTCAAATTTTAGCCAATGATAATTTTCTTTTTTTTTTTAATTTGAATTTGAAGCAATTATATTTGTTTCTTTTGGTATTATATAAACATTAAAACTCAGGTTAATGGGAATGTACCTATAGTAAAAACTTTTGGTTTTCAATAGTAAATATTTTTGAAAATTGTGGTATTAATATGCAGTATATAAATGCACCTAATATTATATTGGGTATTGTGGATCCGTTAGATCCCGGATAACACAAAAAATCAAGTCATTTTGATTTTAAAGTATTATTTATACAAATGCAGATGTTTGGGCGATAAACCTAGTATCAATGGTGGTCTAAAATACCTAAAATATTGCATTAAAATAGAAAAGACAACCATAAATTTCCTATCCTCTACACAAAGAGAATATATATGTAAAAAGTGGTTGCCGTTTGAAATTGTTCTTGGTGTAATGTTGCAAAATGTTTATTTTGATGAATTAAATGTATATCGTCTGTGTAAATTGTATATGCATGTCATATGTTTTTGTATTTGTATCTGCCTCTGCTTTTCTTTAAAAATAAAACAAATTACAAAAAAAACTCAGGTTAGTAGGAATTTCACTACTAGTACATTTCTTTTTCTTTTTTTCTTTTTTTTTTGTATTTAGTTGAACCTTGAGGTCATGCAGTTTGATATTATTTGATTCCAGCAACTATAAAAATTAAAATAAACCACTCTCAATAATACTAACTCATGTAATAACAATTTTAAGTGGTTTTTAAAATAAACTTTATTACGATTGTAAACATTTGATTGTTTTAATTATTGTCAAGTGTAGTCT
>MJUT01033541.1:204411-217931 GCA_002080005.1 Gigantidas platifrons
CAGGCTTTACATGCAAGGTAAATCTTCAGAAATCTACACTTAGTATTTGATATAATAGGCCAGGCTTTACATGTAAGGTAAATCTTCAGAATTCTACACTTAGTATTAGATATAATAGG
Source organism: Gigantidas platifrons (assembly GCA_002080005.1). Lineage (NCBI taxonomy): Eukaryota > Metazoa > Mollusca > Bivalvia > Mytilida > Modiolidae > Gigantidas > Gigantidas platifrons. The sequence continues at coordinate 204,531 of MJUT01033541.1, forward strand.
CCAGGCTTTACATGCAAGGTAAATCTTCAGAAATCTACACTTAGTATTAGATATAATAGGCTAGGCTTTACATGTAAGGTAAATCTTCAGAAATCTACACTTAGTATTAGATATAATAGGCCAGGCTTTACATGCAAGGTAAATCTTCAGAAATCTACACTTAGTATTAGATATAATAGGCCAGGCTTTACATGCAAGGTAAATCTTCAGAATTCTACACTTAGTATTAGATATAATAGGCCAGGCTTTACATGCAAGGTAAATCTTCAGAATTCTACACTTAGTATTAGATATAATAGGCCAGGCTTTACATGCAAGGTAAATCTTCAGAAATCTACACTTAGTATTAGATATAATAGGTCAGACTTTACATACAAGGTAAATCTTCAGAAATCTACTCTTAGTATTAGATATAATAGAGCAGGCTTTAGATGCAAGGTAACGTTTCACACTTGTCTTTTTCAGTCCACGATACAGTAATAGACAACTTACAGAGTTACTAGTCATTTTATGTCATATAGCTATGGATAAATCACATCATAGGTTTGTATATCTAAATATGAAGTAAAAATTGCCATATACATAGAGCATAATTTTTTTGACTTGGCTTATTTTAATAAAAAAAATTAACACAAATGATTTGCAGGGAGAAAACTAGACATATAGTGTCTAACACCGGGAATTCAGTGTTTGAGTCTTCTTCTCACCCCTTTCTACCGTGTCAATGATTTTTTACTGAATAAATAATAGAGTGCTCTCTCTTTTAGTAACTGACATAAATAAATGTTTTTACCTCCCTTTGACCAAAGTTGCAAAATGTGAGTCCAATACATTTTTACCGGTAGTTATCGCTTTTGTTGTAGCATTTAAGGATACAGTCTATATATTTTATTATTAAATACATTTGAAATACAACCAAGACACAGATGTATATCGATAAATCAGCAATTTACAACAAATTTCCAGGAAAATGCTCTTGTGGCTTGTCTTACCCAGGAGCCTGGTGAAAGATAGAACATTGTTTTCTCTCACCTAAATTAACAGACCACTTTTTCAAATGGGTGAGAAATATATTTGTGTTCACACTTGTTAATTGTAATTAGTCATTTAATTATTTCAAAGTCCTAAACCACAGCTATAGATTATTAGTTATAAATTTATTCTAATGGTCCAATTATTTTTAATTAATGTCTTTATGATGCAACATAATTTAGAATTTGACACAACCATTAAAGGCATTGCCAAGTTAAAACTTATTTTATCTGTAACTACATGTACATGTATTTAAATGAGGATATGAATGGGGTACATTGTAGAACTTCACTTTAAATAAAAAAAATAACTGAACATTGAAACGGCGGGAATAAAATTTTCTTTTCAATTTGACGCAACCGGTAGTTCTAAAAAGCCGGTTTGACGAATCATGATAGAAATTTCAGATCCATATGAAGCTGATGGTATAAGGTTATTTCCATGAGGGGTGGTGGCAATCTCTTAGCAAGTTACCAGGTAATATCAGTCCTTTTCTAGAGTTATGCTTGTTGTTATGATTATTATACCTCCTGCAACAAAGTTGTAGGGGGGTATACTGGTTTCACCATGTCCGTCCGTCCGTCTGTAGACAAATCCTATATCGTATGATAACTGGAGTTGTGTTTCTTACAATCTTTTAAAATTTTATCAGCTGTTGACTGGTGAAGAGAGGAGGATCCCTTTCATTTTTGACGATTTTCACTTTTGCCGTTCCAGAGTTATTGGACTTGATATGACGGAAAATAGGATTTTTACCCTATATGTCATACAACAACTTGAGTAAGTGTTTCTCAAAATCTTTTAAAATTTTATTAGTGACTTAATTGGGAAGATTTCGGCGTAGTTTCTCCGATTTTCAGACCCTTAATCCGACCTCCGATATAATAAACGTGTATGCCGACGTTTTCAAAATCCAGATTTTTTTCGTGTCCGGTACCATAATATGGCTTTCAATTATAGAGGAGGGTCCCTTTCATTTTTGGTCGGAACAATCAGTAATGTTTTGGTTATGGAAATAGGTTTGACAGATGTGGGGAGCAGGGGTATATCTTAGTGAGCTGTGCTCACAGTAATACTAGTTTATAATGATCTTCGTTGCAGACGTTTTAAAAATTGTATTCATTACATCATGATTTATTAAACTTTTCACTGATTTTTCTCTTTTTTTTTGTTTTCAGTGAGATATTACCACATGAATTGCAAGTTTGTATTAAAGGCATTCTGAGGTGCTATCATAGTAATTACTGGGAAAGCAATGTAAGTACAAGGGAACTTGTGCAATCTGACACCTGAGTTTTCTGACATCCTGTGACATCAGACAAAAATTTATGGTCCCGAAGTATTTCTGTTAATTAAAATGAAATAAAACCTGAGTATTCTGACATCATTGTACAATCCGACACATTTCCCTGGTCCCTTGTTGTGTCGGATTAGACAGGTTCTACTGTATTATGATATTTTATTAACATCGTTAATTTTAGTAAGCAGAGCCTATTTTATAGTATATACCCATTTATTGGCTATCAGGATAATAGCAAGTTTATTTTCCCCAAAACGTCAATTATTTCATGTTGCAAAGTGGAGGGAAATAGTTACTGTGGAAAGAGGACAATAAGCTTGCTATTGTTCAAATAACCAGTAAAATCAATGTTTTATTGAACTGAAAGGATGCCTAGAAATTCTGAGACAATGTTAATTAAAAAGACTCAAATAGAACATATTGAAGTAATATTAAGAAAAAAAGATTAATAAAAAGTTTTTAGAACAACAATAATTATTATTACCAGTTTAAAGAAATTGCTATCATCCAGTATTTTGTAAAAAAATCCCTGTAGAATGAGGCAAGCAATAGTGGTTTTATTGTTGTAAGCTAATATTTGTATACACCTGGTCTCTAGGTATAATTACTTTAAAACTAGAAAGATCCAAACCATAATAAGTCATGGGAATAATGTGCTTATTATCCCTAGAGACAATAGACAAGATTCAAAGAGCCTGTTTAAGAAAACTATATACTTAACAGTAATCTTATAATAGACAAAATATATTTGATAATCAAAATTAATAAAAAAAAAATAATAATAATAATAATACATGTGTAATAATAATAATTACAATACATATTTCTTTTTGATAAAATGCTGTCATGATATAAACACATTGCCAGTACATATGATCTATATTTATTTTACATGATTTGCATATGATCACATTGACATTATACGATTAGTGACTTTTTTTCAGTGTAGTGACTTGTGCCATACTCTGTTTAAAGTTACAACACATCATCATAATAGACTGTACCTAGTCCAGATATTTCCTGAGGATAAACGAGGATCTTACATACAGAGACGATTAAGTTACCTCTTTCTACAGGACATGTTTGATGTTGGCAGAGACACAGATATTAAAGATTTTAAAGTAATATTAACTATATTAAAAATTGAAATCATATGGAATTTCATATGTTTTTTTTAGCTCACCTGACCATAGGCCATGTGAGCTTTTGTCATGGGTAAGCGTCCGTCGTCCGTTAGCTTTTCACATTTAAATCTTCTTCTCTGAAACCACTGAATAGATTTGAACCAAACTTGCCAGAAATGTTCATTGGGGGGTCCTCTACCATATTTGTGTTTTTGGTGTTGATTTGAAATTCAACATGGCTGCCAGGGGCCATAATGTGTTCTCATTGGCTGAAATTTAAAAAATCTTCTTGTCAGAAACCACCAAGCCAATTGAATTGTTACTTTGCAGGAATGATCATTGGGTGGTCCTGTACTAAACTTGTGAATCGCTTGCCGATCGGAAATTCAAGATGGCCACCATGATTCGACTTAGTTTAACATTGGACCCTATGGGAATTTCACATTTTCATCTTTTTTTCTGAAACCACAAAACAGATTTGAACCAAACTTATTAGAAATGTTCATTGGATGGTCATATACAAGATTTTTGTTTTTGGCGTTGATCGGAAATCCAACATGGCTGCCAGGGTCCATACTGTGTTCTGATTGGTCGAAATTTTAAAAATGTTCTTGTTAGAAACCACTAAGCCAATTGAATTGTGTGGTCATGTATTAGATTGTGAATCGTTTGCTGATCGAAAATTCAAGATGGCCACCATGACTCGACTTAGTTTTAACATAGGACCTATGGAAAAAAAATTTAAAAGTCTTCTCCTCTGAAACCAGTAAGTCAGTTTAAAGCAAACATGGCATTAATGGTCCTTAGGTGGTCAACTTTCAAAATTATGTCTTGTGACCCCGACCTCCATCCAAGATGGCCGCCGTCAGCGGACATAGTTTTAACATAGGACCCTATGGGAAAAATGTTTAAATTTTTTTCCCTCTGAAACTAGTAAGCCAATTTAAAGTAAACATGGCATGAATGGTCCTTAAATGGTCAACTTTCAAAAGTATATCCAGTGACCCAGACCTCCATCCAAGATGGCAGCCATCAGTGGACATAGTTTTAGTTTTCCCTATGGGAAATATATTTAAAAATTTTCTCCTCTGAAACCAGTGAGCCAATTTAAAGCAAACATGGCATGGATGGTCCTTCAGTGAACAATTTTCAAAATTGTGTCCGGTGACCCTGACCTCCATCCATGATGGCCACCTTCGGCGGACATAGTTTTAATATAGGACCCTATGGGGAAAATGTTTTAAAATCTTCTCCTCTGAAACCAGTAAGCCAATATAGCAAACATGTCATCGATGGTCCTTAGGTGGTCAACTTCCAAAATTGTGTTAAGTGACCCCGATCTCGGTTCAAAATGGCTACGTCAGCGGACATAGTTTTAACATAGGACACTATGGGAAAATTGTTTAAAAGTCTTCTCCTCTGAAACCAGTCAGCCAATTTAAAGCAAACATTGCATGGATGATCCTTGGGTAGTATACTTTCAAAATTATGACCGGTGACCACGACTTCCATCCAAGATGGCTGCCATGGGCAGTCATAGTTTTAACATAGAACCCTATGGGATTTGAATAGTAACTTAGATGTATTTGGCATGCAGACATTCTTAAGAGGACTTATTTATGTCAGGTGAGCGATACAGGCTCATCTGAGCCTCTAGTTTTTTTCAATTTTCAATTACAAAACAGATATCAATTATACTAAAAAAATCCATGATTTAGCTGAAATATTACTGACTTGGTGTTAAATTACAATCATTCACTCGCTCTATTTTATATAACATAACATTTCTGCCTCAATCATATACAGTTCAAACCTGCCTTTACAGTCTACCTTGAATTAGCAATCATCTGCTGTAAGCGGTCAGTTTAGAACACTCCAGATCATTGTTTAATGTATACATTTGTGATCTGTAATGTAGTTGATTATACTTTTATTCCTCAATATACTTTATTCCAGAATAAATGTTAAAATGTTTACTTTAATTCCAGATTAAATGTTTACATGTGTTTTTTTTTATTCCAGAATAAATGTTAAAATGTTTACTTTAATTCCAGATTAAATGTTTACATGTGGTTTTTTTTTATTCCAGATTAAATGTTTACATGTGTACTTTATTCCAGATTAAATGTTCACATGTATACTTTATTCCAGCTTAAATGTTTACATGTATACTTTATTCCAGCTTAAATGTGTACATGTATACTTTATTCCATCTTAAATGTTTACATGTATACTTTATTCCAGCTTAAATGTGTACATGTATACTTTATTCCAGATTAAATGTGTACATGTATACTTTATTCCAGATTAAATGTGTACATGTATACTTTATTCCAGCTTAAATGTATACATGTATACTTTATTCCAGATTAAATGTTTAAAAAAAACATGTATACTTTATTCCAGATTAAATGTTTATATGTGTACATTATTCCAGATTAAATGTTTACATGTGTACTTTATTCCAGATTAAAAGTTAAAATGTGTACTTTTATTCCAGATTAAATATTTACAGGTGTACATTATTCCAGATTAAATGTTCACATGTACATTGTTTACTTTATTCAAGATTAAATGTTTACATGTGTACTTTATTCCAGATTAAATGTTCACATGTATACTTTATTCCAGATTAAATGTTTACATGTGTACTTTATTCCAGATTAAATGTTTACATGTGTACTTTATTCCAGAATAAATGTTAAAAGGTGTACTTTTATTCCAGATTAAAATGTTTGCATGTATACTTTATTCCAGATTAAATGTGGACATGTATACTTTATTCCAGATTAAATGTTTACATGTATACTTTATTCCAGATTAAATGTTTACATGTATACTTTATTCCAGATTAAATATTTAGATGTGTACATTATTCCAGATTAAATGTTTACATGTGTACTTTATTCCAGATTAAATGTTAAAATGTGTACTTTTATTCCAGGTTAAATGTTTACATGTATACTTTTATTCTAGATTAATGTTTACATGTATACTTTATTCCAGCTTAAATGTTTACATGTGTACTTTATTCCAGATTAAATGTTTACATGTGTACTTTTATTCCAGATTAAATGTTTACATGCATACTTTTATTACAGATTAAATGTTTACATGTATACTTTTATTCCAGATTAAATGTTCACATGTGTACTTTATTCCAGATTAAATGTTTACATGTGTACTTTATTCCAGATTAAATGTTTACATGTGTACTTTATTCCAGATTAAATGTTTACATGTATACTTTTATTCCAGATTAAATGTTTACATGTATACTTTTATTCCAGATTAAATGTTTACATGTATACTTTATTCCAGAATAAATGTTTACATGTCTACTTTATTCCAGATTAAATGTTTACATGTGTACATTATTCCAGATTAAATGTTTACATGTCTACTTTATTCCAGATTAAATGTTTACATGTATACTTTATTCCAGATTAAATGTTTACATGTGTACATTATTCCAGATTAAATGTTTACATGTATACTTTTATTCCAGATTAAATGTTTACATGTCTACTTTATTCCAGATTAAATGTTTACATGTGTACTTGCCAAAGCTTCATACCCTAGTCAGCACAGATGTTTATCAATTAGCCAGTGCCATAGGATACTTAGATTTAGCTGTTGGAAACAGTGCAATTAAAGTTGCTGAAAAGGTAAAATCTATTGCAATAATCTTCGGAGTGGCTATTAGGCGATCTGGAAGTGGGAAATTAAGTATATCTTGAAAAAAATGAAGTAGTAACACTCCAAACTGACGTAAATACTATATTTTTAAATTCATTACAAATATCAAATAATTATAAATATCAACTCATTTATTCTAGGTGATATTTTTGCATAAAGGTTTGGGCTTGGGTTATTACAAAATCAAACAGACTTTAATTTCATTCATAATTTTATTAAATTAGAATCATCAGCAATATAGAGATAAATGGTTATTATTGTGAATATTGAGTATAAGGAGTCTAAAAGGGAGATAATTTTAAAATTTGCTAACAGGACTTACTTCTTTGATCGGATCATTTTGGGTAATCAATCAGTATCCATGGTATACAAATATGATCCTATTGAGTCATGTTTACTTTGCTGTGTTTAACATTTTGTGAAACTATCTGAACATATCTGATAATGCTGGTATTTGAAATACTATTATAGTACAATTAATTTCTACTTACCATCCGACCCTGTTACGAGGTATTAGTGAAGGTATTGGCAACTGTGTTTTAATGTTTGGCCTTGTATGACTTTAACCCTGCAACATTTTTGTGCTAACACCTTGATTTCCAACATGTCATGGTCTTTTTTGAGATAAGAGGTGACTGTTTGTTTTGTTGATGTTAATAGAATTGTTGACCATCACTGTTTAAACTTTCTTTTCATAATTAAGCTCTCAATTATTTATTTTTAGGAAGATTTACAGTATCTTTCAGACCAGCTGAAAAAGATCTCAGGAGATGTGAAAGACAGTGTGAGAATGTTAGACAGATCATGGGTAAATAACATAGTTACCAGTTTTGTCTCTCAGACCTTTTAGTTCTAAATATGATGTGGGCTGCAGGTCTAGGACAAAAGCCCCCCTCACCCTAGGACAAAATCCCTCCTGACAAACGCTTCCCCCCCCCAATAATGAATAATACCAGTTATTTATATATTGGTATTTTTGCACACATTTTGGACTTATTGTACTGCTATTTATGGGTTAATATTGTTTTTGAATATCATTTTTCATAATAAGTTATTTTTATATAAACAATTGAAATATTTGTTTAAGAATTATAATAACCCTCGTCAAAGAAAGTTCAAATAAAAAAATAAAGTTGTTTTATCTTTAAAAAAAATCATTATAGCATATCAAACGGTGAGAAACTAAATTACTCATGGCTTAAAATAACTTCATTTGTTATAAAGATAACTACCAATTGTTTATCAATAAAAACAATTCCTGATTAATTTCAATTTAAACAACTAGGCAGTGTTTTTTTTTCATTTAGATTTTATAAATGAACATAAGTTGGGAAAAAAATGTTTTTAAAGTATTTTTTTTGTATTAATTCCCCCACTCCTTTTTCAATAGGAGTGAGTTTTGATCTTTAGGATATCTTTAAAAAAAGATGAATATTAAAAATTGTCATATTTCATTATGGGGGCTTTTTGTCAGGTTTTTTTTTGTCCGGGTGGCTTTTGTGGCTTATATAGGAGGGTTTTTGTCATATTCATGTGCACTGCAGTATTTATATTTTTCATTTCATTATTAAATTTGTTTGTCAAATATGATACAAAATACCAAATTATATATCTTCCATTTTGCCATTTGAAAATGTATCACTAACATATATTGTGTGCCATCATAAGTAATTGTACAATAATACCCCCAGCAAAGCTATTGTAAATGCGGCCTCTAATATCACATACAGGCCACTAATAGAGGCCGATGATACAGGCCACTAATAGGGGTCAATGATACATGCCGCTGTACTTTAATAATTTGACCCATTTTTGAGACAAAGTAAATATCTGACGTCCCACTATTGTTTGAACAGTGGATTATTTTTAAGAATCTATAGTTTATTCTTTTGTTCTTGAATATATGAACTTTGACCTTTTACTGTTTTAGGCTTAAAAACATATTAAACATACTGTGGGAGTTTCGGGTATCGAACCACTGTTGAGCTTTTTCAAGTCTACTTTGACTTTCAAAACTTCCATCTAACCACTCAGTTACAGTGACCACACTGCTCTACTCTATAATTAGTATATATGACTCTTGATAGTAAGCTTTGTTTAAAAAAGTAATATACAAGACACCATACAAGTATTTCAGATCTGGCATAATTTATGTTCAGAACTGATGAGTATGTGAACTTTTAAAATGTATTCTCACAACGAACCGACCGCAAGTAATAACAAATCAGACAGACCACAGGGGAACATTGGGACACTTGAAAGACCTTCAAATATCTAAATATAAACGAGAATTGAAAGCATGTTGACCGATAAAAATTTGTTAATTGTTGTCTTATTTGGCTTTCTAAACATTAAAAGTGTAAAAATATATGCCATACCATTTATTTTTTCAACAACACTATTATTGTACAAGTTAGATACATTATTATTGAAACAAAAGAAGTTTTTCATATTGGATATAATGGGTTTCTTTTTCCGCATTCGTACTCAGGTGACGGCCTTGGTGCTATGCACTTCGGTCTTCACCTGAGTCCTCATGCGGAAAAAGAAGCCCATTATATCCTATACGGGCCACTTCTTTTGTTTCAATAGTACTGTATCTTATACTTATTAAGTAGCAGACGACACCTTTTAGGGACTGTTGTGGCCATGGTAATTGGGTTTAAATCTTATGTAATTATATAATTAACTTCAATGCTGTAGTTGAAATAATGTTGAAGGTAGTGTTCAACACACATAACCCATAAGACTTTTTTTTTTGCCTATTTGAAATCCAATATGGCCTCCACTTCATAAATTAGTTTCATGACGTAAGACCCTACACGAAAATAAACAATATCTTTTTCTTTTAATTGAACCTAATTTGTGTTTGAAATCATTATTAGATTGATCATGCTTATGGCGAGGTGTGCTCGATGCAATATTAGGAGATAAAGTTTGCTAGTGTCTTGCGACAGGTCTGTGATTTTCTCCGGGTTCTGCAGTTTTCCCCCACCAATAAAACTGACTGCCGCGATATAACTGCAATATTGTTGAAAGTGGCGTTAAGCACCATAGACAACAATAAACAAATTATAATAAATAAATCACTTGTAATCGAACAAAGATGATAATTCACTTTATTCAATTCCTTTGTGAAATACTGACTTGTTTGGTTACTCATGATTTATTTTAGAGATTTGAAGCAGAACCCACTTTTTTTAAGCTAACCTGAACCAGAGTCTTAAGTTAGATTTTCTGATTGAGAAGTGCAGGAATGTAATAGAGATGAAAAATAATTGTGCATATACACAGCACTAGGTATATTTCCCAGGTAATCATTGTAGTCCATAAACTCTTGTAGTTCTTATTTTACTTCATAAAGCCCCAAGTCTATGGGATTTAAAATTGGAAAAAAGTGATACCTCACTCACTGCGATTTTATAGAAAGTCAAAAGTCGCTGTAGCCACGACAAAGGCATTGCTTTTCTGGCTATGGCGATGTGGTGAACAAGCCAAGTTTCTGTGGTTAAATCAGTTTATTCATTACAATACAACATATGCACACGCTACTTGATGTACACATTGATCATGGTTGATACCTGTCATCCAAGCATGTGTCACATGACTTTGACCTTATTTTCATGGTCTACTGGCTGTCAAATTTATGTAAAGTTTCTGTGAATATGTCAGTATCTCCATTACCATATAGCCTAGACTCACCACACATTGATCATGGAGGGTGCATGTCAGCCAGGCATGTGTCACCTAACATTGACCTCATTAGATAAAATTTGTGTCAAATGTTTGTGATAAGTCAGTTTTTTTATTACCATACAGCTTAGGTTCACCATATTTGGTACACACTGATGATACAGGGTACATGTCTTTATTTATCCATATGTCACCTTAATCTAGTTTCATAGTACTTTAAGCAAGTTTATCTACCTGGGAAAATTTCACACAAATCATTTGCAATTGGCAGGAGAGACATAGATCTGTGTGTATACACTTGTCTATATTAAGACGGAGCTGATTTCCAAAATTATGAAGGGGACGTCATGGCCGTAATCATATGGTTGTTGGATTTACAACTACCTATGCAATCAATGCCTATCATCACTGATGTTGTGAGTTCGAATCCCACTCAGAGCGAAGTGTACAACATGATGTGATAAAGTTTGGCAGTGACTTGCAGCAGATCGGTGGTTTTCTCCGGATACTCTGGGTTTCCTCCACCAATAAAACTGACTGCCATGATATAACTGAAATATTGTTGAAAGTGGTGTTAAACACCATAACCCAAACCCAAAATTGTGAATTGAGACAAAACATTGACCTAGTTATAAGACAGCTAACCATATAGATCATTAAACCCTGTTTATCAATTGTTTTATCTTTATATATTACAATATTGATAACATCTAAAACATTATTATCAGTCAATCACCTATTGTTTACTTAACATCATTTATTCATGTTTTTCCCAACGATTGAAAAAAAAACAAGGTTTGGTCTTTATCTTTATACAGCAATTCGGTTGTTTCGAATCATTTCCATTCCGTCAAAATTTTGTTTATTTTCGTCTGCCAGATCACGTGATTTCGATGGAACTGCAGGCCCTGAGCTTCCGGTGTCAATGTTCACAACAAAAACTCCAATCGATATGTGCCATTTTAACATTTGATTCTCAAGTTAAAAATATCTTAACATTTTCTGTAAAAGACAGATATCAATTAAATTATTTTATTTGTATCAAAGACTTCAACGCAGAGACTAATAATTCTTTAAAATTAAATTTGTTTTCTTTCTTTATTTGCGGCTGTCAGCATCATGAAAGGAATACGATCTACCTTTATGTATATATTTCTTATATAAGACAGATAGTGGGGTACCGAACACCAGTATTTATTCAGCGGTTTCCTTGGCGTCTCCATATTACAATTACTTATAATCTACCGCATCTACGACTATGATATGCTGACGTTGTCACAGTAATAGCGTAAACACCGGAAGTCGCCTGCCTATTTGTTCAGACGTCAAGACACGAAAAAGACGGAACGTGGTCGGAATTGACATGATTCGAAACAACCGAATTGATATTGTTGATATTGGCAAGATATCGTGCAATCTGTAAATGATACATGCATATTGTATAATTTTTAAAAATAAATGTAATAATAATAATAATATATGTCACCTATTGTTTACTTAACAGAATTTTTTCATGTTTTTGACCTGTTTGAAAAAAAAACTAATTCAGGTTAACTTATATTGTATAAATTCAATTGGCAAGATATAATGCAATCTGTAAATGATACATATAATTTCTAAAAAAAAAACATATGTAATAATATGTCTATTAAAAATAAAAAAATTCAAATGTGTCAATTAAAAATAAAATTCAAATGTTTTAGGGGCATTCATGGCGTGATCATATGGTAGTTGGATTTTCAACTACCTGTACAAAACCACTAACATTGTGTGTTCAAATGCCATTAGGGGGGGAAGTGTATTCAATACAACATTATGTGATAAAGTTTGTCAGTGACTAGCGACAGGTACTCTGTTTTCCTCCACCAATAAAACTGACCGCCACGATATAACTGAAATATTGTTGAAAGTGGCATTAAATACCATAAACCAAATCAAACCATCAAGTCTTTTACTAGCTGCGGAACTGTAGCTCTTATGGTCCTTGGCCAGTTTTCTGATATTTGCGACTAGCTGCGGAACCGTAGCTCTTATGATCCTTGGCCAGTTTTCTGATATTTGCAACTAGCTACGGAACCGTAGCTCTTATGGTCCTTGGCCAGTTTTCTAATATTTACGACTAGCTGCGGAACCGTAGCTCTTATGATCCTTGGCCAGTTTTCTGATATTTGCGACCATGGTCTGCAAATATCAGAAAACTTGTTAAGGACCATTAGAGCTACGGTTCCGCAGCTAGTGTTTTACATATATATAGGTAAATGAATGAAATCTAGTATGAAAATAAAATGTTTGATAATAATAAAATTCACTTCTTTTAATTATAATTTTTTAATGTATAAAGCACAATTAAAAGGGCAGTGTCTGCAAGTTGAGTTTTTTTTCTTTTGTAATTTTTTTTGCAGTGACTCATTAGTTTATACATTGAAAAGATATAAAAAATTTACTTATTGCATCAGAACTGTGATATTTTATACATTGAAAAGATAAAAAAAAGTTTTTCATAATACAGTACATCAGAACTGTGATATTTTATACATTGAAAAGATAAAAAAA
>MJUT01033541.1:242107-256573 GCA_002080005.1 Gigantidas platifrons
CTGACAAAGTTCGTCAATTGAGCAGAGTCCAAAAGGGTCTCGGTGAATTTATAATTGATGAGAAAATGTAATATGACTTCTTTATGTTGTGTGAACATTTAATGTTGATTATGAATGGGTTTGTAAAATAAAAGTGAATTTTGTAAATGTATATATTTTCTTCTTGTTATGCTATTGGCGTCCTCCGTTAGAAGGATTGTTCATCTTCATTGAAACCAGTAATGGTAAAAATGTATTTATCACCGTGCACACTAAAACCAGGACTGGATTGGTCTTGGGTCTGCTCATGGACATCCGTTCTAAATGACTAAAAGGGTGGAAATTTGGAGCCGGATTTAGGTGTCAAAAACATAGATTGGACTAACAGTAAAACAGTATATAGTTTGTACTTACTTCGCATTAAAAATATATGCTTTCCATATTTACCCTGTCATGTAAGCATTATTTTAGGATTTAGAGTTTTCGATTCACCTGTTCATTTTTTCCTGATTGGGGAAAATACACGTGTGCACTTTATGGTCAATGGTAAATCCCTCTGGTGTGTTGGCTTTGGTAAACATGCTCTAAGTGGATTCTCTCTAAACAGAAAGAATGATTGTGTTGGAAAGACATCACAGGTGATATTCACTAAACAATTATTAGCAAATGTACCCATGTTTTATAACTGCATAAAACGCAGAGTTGTGTCCACAAGTCAGTTCGAAATTCAAAGTAGTCTGTGTAATACGCCTAAACATCTCCATTTATTTTCACTATCTGCACAAGTTTATCGATAGGTTTTCAATACTTAAGAAAAATCAAATCAACATAGTAAGAGAAACAACAAATGAGAAAAAAGTGAGCCATGGTAACAACCAACATTTGTTTTCTCCTATATACTAACATGGTGAGTAATTAAACAGTAAATAACAAAGACAAAATAAATTGAAAAAAATCGAACAGAGTTCCATCAGATCCATGCAATGAAACAAATATTCATCATAGCCAATTGCCTAGTAAATAACCTGATATTTAGACACCCAAAATTATGTAAAGTTCACGATTTTAATGGGTAGCAGTATATCATAGATATCTAAAACTGTAGTGCTTTTCTTTGCAAATAAACCGCATCGGTGATGTAATGGTTAGCGTGCTCACCCCGAGTACAGTAGATCGTAGGTTCATCGGTGGTGTAATGGTTAGCGTGCTCACCTCGAGTGCAGTAGATCGTAGGTTCATCGGTAGTTTAATGGTTAGCGTGCTCACCTCGAGTGCAGTAGATCGTAGGTTCATCGGTGGTGTAATGGTTAGCGTGCTCGCCTCGAGTACAGTAGATCGTAGGTTCATCGGTGGTGTAATGGTTAGATGTTCACCTCGAGTGCAGTAGATCGTAGGTTCATCGGTGGTGTAATGGTTAGCGTGTTAACCTCGAGTGCAGTAGATCGTAGGTTCATCGGTAGTGTAATGGTTAGATGTTCACCTCGAGTGCAGTAGATCGTAGGTTCATCGGTGGTGTAATGGTTAGCGTGTTCACCTCGAGTGCAGTAGATCGTAGGTTCATCGGTGGTGTAATGGTTAGCGTATTCACCTCGATTACAGTAGATCGTAGGTTCATCGGTGGTGTAATGGTTAGCGTGTTCACCTCGAGTGCAGTAGAACGTAGGTTCATCGGTGGTGTAATTATTAGCGTGTTCACCTCGAGTGCAGTAGATCGTAGGTTCATCGGTGGTGTAATGGTTAGCGTGCTCACCTCGAGTACAGTAGATCGTAGGTTCAAGCCCAGGTCGGGTCAAACCAAAGACTCAAAAAATGGTGTTGCTTCTACGCTAAACACGCAGCATTAAGGAGGAAGAGCAAATACTTGTTGGTTCTGAATCAGAATAATGTGTCCGAGTGGAGCGACATGTCTACCCGCGGACTACTGTTTCAGTGAGCTAGCAATATAAAAACTAACTCAGCGTGTTGGTCTAGAACAGCGGACCTCATCATCATCTCATTGAAAATTAACTTGGTCTCTCCATGATATAGCTGGCAAATTGCTGAGTTGGCGTTAAACAACAACCACTCACTCACTCTTTGCAAATATGATGTATACCCTATTTAATATTAGCTGTACATCTTTTGTTCAATTTCACAAATCAAGTGAAATTGCCCAAGTTCCATTAAAGCCCAAAATAATATGGAGATATTTACCAATAGAATGTTTTATTGATCAACTTGAGGACAATAGCTCTGATATAAACAAAGTAACAATTCAAGTTCACATTTGTATTCGGTCGTTTTACGGTTTAAGCATAAAAACAATGTTCGGTTCGTCTTACCCTCAGTTGTTTGTAGGCAGTTAATTTCAGACTCTTAAAACAGTTTCTTGTTTATCATTTTGTCTTTATTTGTATTGATGAACAAAATCAAACTATGACATAATTTAATGCTGTATTTTTTACGAAGGTGTCAATTGCCAAAGCATTTTCCTATGAAAAGCCAAGGAACAATATTTTTTTTAATTGAGTTATATTTCATTTCACCAAAAAGTTTAATATGATGAAAGGTGTATTTCTGAATGTCGTACTGGTATGTATGTAACTTTCTATATTATGGTAGATTGTTTGAACAATGACTTACAAATTAACTTGGTGTTATTTTTTTATACATTAAATAAAAATTATTTTCAAATTGATATAATTTATATTCTTTGAATTAGCCTGTTTTATTGTAATGGATTCCATGCATCAGTTTGTTTACATAAGAAACATGTCTCAGTATTTCAGTAATATCGTGACATGAACAAATTATATAAATTAATTTCCATTACTAAAAGACCCTAAGGAATTAGATACATTTACTAAAGTGTTGGAGTGAGTTATAGTTATGGTGTTTAATGCCACTTTCAACAATATTTCAGTTTTATCAAGGCAGTTAAATAGTAGAAATATAATGTGATATATTACCAGTATAATTTTACTGTACTGTAAATGTAATGCTGTGCCAGTGTCTGTATGTGGTTTCATATATTGTCGTGGATATACAGATTGTGACATGTTAATTGAAATTCAATTCAAATCAAATATTTTTATTTATCAATCTTGAGCCTGTAAGGGCATAAAACACAACAGTTGAGTATACCGTAATTAATAAATCATGTATTCATTCAGATATATTCTTATACTTGTATTTATCTAGAAATTTGACATTTTCCCTTTGATGCCGCTGATAACATCTGGATCACTGAACTGACCTTGATCCACAAAAATATTTGGTCAGTTCGTAACTCGCATGCACAAGTTTATATGTCAATCTGACATAAAACACATTATGAAGTCACAGATAAACACAATAACGTGAGTTCTGAAGGCCTCGACAAATATTATCACAAATATTCCAGCATGTTCTATCGGACTCGCTGAGATATTAGCAATAATGTCTGTCTCGACCTTCAAAATTGCCATTATTCTATATAGATCTTTCATTCTGATTGTAATAATTTGTCAAATTTGTTGATACTTAAAATTAAATTTAAATTCATAGTTTTGATATTTATTCATAACTTTTCTAGTTTGATGCACTTTGGTGATACAGTGGAACCTGTCTAATCCGACACACCAAGGGACCAGGGAAATTTTTCGGATTGTACAGGATGTCGGAATACTCAAGTTTTATTTATGTTAACAGAACTACTTTGGGACCATAAATTTTTGTCGATGTCAGAGGATGTCGGGAAAACTCAGGTGTCGGATTGCAGAAGTTCCACTGTATTAACTAAAACCGCGTAAATTGATATTCAACGAATACAAATTCCTAATACAAGTTAATACATGCATATCTATTCTTCATTTGACTCTGTCCCCATCCACACATGCACACAAAAATTTGTAGATTATATACATTGATATTCTGATATTTTTCAACTAAGATTGTTTTACATGAGGATATAATATGGCAATGGCTTGAATTTTTATTACCAGCAAGAAAACAAGTTTATACAAGAAGTCAAATTACATCAAATTCTTTATTTTAATTTTAAAAAACATACAGCCCTGACACCCACATTAAAATCTTCTTTAGTTCAGTAAGGTATTATCAAAGACCTGTAAGCCGAGGCCTGGTTGTCTAATTTGCATCGTTCAAGCTGTGTAATTTTGTCTCCAAGTTCTTTTACCTTCTGGTCAAGAGATTTGTCTTCTATAAATTGCTTCAACTGAAAGAAAATCACGATAAATCATTAAGAAAAACGTTTAAATAAAGTCAAACCTTCCCATGTGGTCAACTCTATTAAGCAGTCACCTGAATTAAAAGGTCACCCTTTTCTTGCCCTGTCATAGAAAATTTCATATTTATTGAACCTCTTTTAAGGTCATCTTTTAATTACCCATACAGTTTTGACTATACTATTTTATTGTTGTTTATAATAAAATTTTAAATTAACACAAAACAAAGAATTGTATGTTATAATCTGCATTGATTTTAACAATGTTCAAGGCCAATTTAAACTAAAGGTGACGTCAGACCCGATTCATCTTTAGGATTTCTACTTTCAAAACTGTGTCTGATGATTCCACCTACTAATCAACATGGCTGTCGTTACTATTAATAGAACATTAAAAAGGGGGAGGGGGTAAAGCACACCTGTAAAGCCAAATTTCCTGACAAATGAGCTTGTATTTAAATAATAATTCTATTTTAATGAGTAGTATGACATACATTCCATCTTTTGCCAAAACATTTTGTTCTATGTCTATTTTTTGACAAAGGCCATCAGACCCAATAATGCAATTTCATGGGTGATCATCAATGCTCTCTTCTTCAAGTTGTTTAATGCCACTTTCAACAATAGACAA
Source organism: Gigantidas platifrons (assembly GCA_002080005.1). Classification (NCBI taxonomy): domain Eukaryota; kingdom Metazoa; phylum Mollusca; class Bivalvia; order Mytilida; family Modiolidae; genus Gigantidas; species Gigantidas platifrons. The sequence goes on from MJUT01033541.1 coordinate 246,922, forward strand.
ACTTTATCACATAATGTTGTACACCTTGGCCTGTTCGAGATTTGAACTCGCGACATTAGTGGTGATATACACTGATTGCATAGGGAGTTGAAAACTTCAATCACGACCACGCCCCCCGCAAATAAGTTTGAAGCGAATATGAAAAGAAACTTTGACTGTGGAAACACCTGTATATACTTAGTCATTATACTTACATGGGGGTCATGTTTTTCTAATGCCAGGTTAAGTATTGTCATAAACTTTGTATTGGCTTTTTTCTCCATCCTTAATGCTGATTTTAAGGCTGTTTCTCCATCTTACCATTCAACTGATACCCTTGGTTCCTTTAGATAAAACATGAAATTATTATCTTGTGCATAATTCAGCAGTACCCAAAATTTACCTCTTTAACAAACAAACAAAAAACAAAACAAAACAGAAAAAACTGGTAGGCTTGTAAAAGTTGATTTTGATATTATATCATGGTGTGAAGATCTCAAGTTTGACATAAATACCACAAGTATATCAAGAGAACAAATAAAAGTGTACAGTTATTTACTTTAGAAGTGCAGGTATACTATTTACCTGTATTTATAACTTGATAATAAATGTGAAATTTAATATACAAAAAGTAGAATATTCATCTTAAGGCTTTTGTTTAAACTATGAATGAAATTTGACTGTCTGTAAACTGGTTATATGTAATCACAATCCAAATGTGAACGTGGTGAACGTGTCTTTGTCAAAACAGTAGATACATTATATCTTGACCACAAGATTTCAAGGAGAATTGAGAACACAAGTTTGTGTATACCCAGGTTTGATTATCAGAACCTTATTTATTTCTAAATTTTATTGTGTCCTTGTTCTAAATAAGATTATAAAATGTATCATTTTTAGCCAAATTAAGATGTGATCATGTTATCAATGTATAATTAGCCAAGTAATCATTAGTAATAAATATTAAAGGTTATAGTGATATTTTTTTAAACTATTAAATTTTCAATTTTGTAAAAAAAAAAAATTCTACAAATCTGACACTAATGAATAACAACTTTGTTTGAGAATTCATCACTTATATTGTTTTTTATATGGCCACAAATCAATTTAGCGGTCATTTTATGTTATGGTGTTGCCGGTTGTCGTCGTGTAAACAGAATGGTTTCCATGCAATAACTTAACTTCTAGTCTATAGAACCTTATGAATTTTGAGCAAAATGATCCTCAATGAAGGTACCGGTGCAACAATTCATGTTTCTGTTATTTGTACATGGAGAGATTATTTTTCATCTGATTTTGATGGGTTTGGTTTTTTTCTCAATTAATTCCTTATGAAAACCCTTTTCTGAGAAATGCATAGTGTTACTATGTACCTATTACTGTTTTTGACATAAAAGGGGCCAAAAGGGGAGAAATTTCAAATTTTTTATTTTCTCATTTTATATCAATTTTTTTTATTTTTTTAGAAAATGATCTTAATGGGTTATTGATGGGGCATAAACAAATTTGGTACATATATTTTATTTCTTAAAGTGGTCCAAAATGGACCCAAATCCCGAAATTTCTCATATTTTAAACTGAAAGGCATATAGAATTTTTTTGTCCAATTTTGATGGGTTTTTTTCTGAGAGCTGAGAGCTTTTGACAGTATGTCAACATAGATCCTCTATCTATTTCGGTTTCGAAGATAAACTGAACATAAAGGGGCCAATAAGAGCAAATTACGGACCATAAACATTTTTTATAAATTTTATTTAAAAAAGGGTCCCAAATTCAGAAAAGCTGCATATTTGGATGGTGAATATAATTTTTAGCCCACCTGACCCGGGTCAGGTGAGCTATTGCCATCACTTGGCGTCCGTCGTCGTCGTCCTCCGTCGTACGTCGTAAACCTTTTCAAAAATCTTCTCCTCTGAAACTACCAGACCAATTGGAACCAAACTTTGTCTGAATCATCACTAGGGTGTCTAGTTTCAAAATTGTGTCCGGTGAAGTCATGCACCAATCAACATGACCGCTGTTATAAAAAATAGAACATATGGTAAAATTGCGCGTTTTTGGTAATAACTCAAAAACCGTTAATAATATCAGAAGTCTGTCATGTTGTAAAAATGATCAGGACGACAAGATCTAACTACCCTGAAATTTTGAAGAAAATCTGATTACCCATCTTGGAGTTATTGTCCTTTTTTCATCAAATTTTCAAAATTTTAATACTTTTCGCTCTTTATTTCAAAAACTATAAGAGATAGATGATAAGTTGAAACTGCAAAAATGTGCAACTTGTCAAGGTCTACCTACCCTGCAATTGTGAAGAAATCTGGAGTTATTGCTCTTTTTTCATCAAATTTTCAAAATTTTAATACTTTTCGTTCTTTATTTCAAAAATTATAAGAGATAGATGGTAAGTTTAAACAGCAAAAATGTGCAGCATGTCAAATTCTACCTACCCTGCAATTGTGAAGAAAATCTGATTACCCATCTTGGAGTTATTGCCCTTTTTTCATCAAATTTTCAAAATTGTAATACTTTTCATTTTTTATTTCAAAAGCTATAAGAGTTAGATGATAAGTTGAAACTGCAAAAATGTTCAGCATGTCAAGATCTACTTACCCTGCAATTGTGAAGAAAATATAATAACCCATCTTGGAGTTATTCTCCTTTTTTCATCAAATTTTCAAAATTATAATACTTTTTGTTCTTTATTTCAAAGACTATAAGAGATAGATGATAAGTTTAAACTGCAAAAATGTGCAGCATGTCAAGGTCTACCTACCCTGCAATTGTGAAGAAAATCTGATTAATCGTCTTGGAGTTATTGCTTTTTTTTCATCAAATTTTCAAAATTTTAATACTTTGCATTCTTTATTTCAAAAACTATTAGAGATATATGTTAAGTGTAAAGAGCAAACATGTTCAGTATGTCAAGATCGACATACCCTGTCATTTTGCAGTAAATCTGATTACCCATCTTGGAGTTATTGCCCTTTTTTCATCAAATTTGTAAAATTTTAATACTTTTCGTCTTATATTTCAAAAACTATCAGAGATAAATGTTATGTTTAATTTGCAAAAATTCGCAGCATGTCAAGATCTACCTACCCCGCAATTTTGAAGTAAATCCCAATATCCATTTTGGAGTTGTTGCCCTTTTTTCATCAAAATGTTCTAAATTTTAATACTTTCATCTTATATCTCAAAAACTATTAGAGATAGAGGGTAAGCTTAAACTGCAAAAATGTTCAGCATGTCAAGATCTACAAAACATTTCCCCACAGTTGAAAATGTGTGACAACTGTGTGAAGAGTTATTCCTGTTGAAATGTATTATTTTGTTGACTCACTGCTTTTGGTTACTCAAATAATCAAAGGGAAGCAACTCTATTACATGATGTGAAGTAGCAAAAGCTAAATTTTGAGAATCATTGACATATACAATGTATGTTTTTTCACAGCAATTTTGATAACTTACATTAAAGGGGGAACCCCTGCCCAAATTATTTTGGAGAAGGGGTCTGCAATGACCAGGGCTACATTTGTTATTTTTTTACCAAAGTTATCAAGTTTCATTGGCTTATGTTGTTATACCCAGGTGAGCTATATAGGCTCCTGGGAGCCTCTAGTTATTTTTCATCCAATTTTGGTGCAGTTTTTTCTTTAAATTGTTTGCACCCAAACTTTGTGGCATCATGGATTTCCTCTATCTCTTATGGTTTCAGAGATAAATGTGACCGAAAGGGGTCAACAAAAGAGGAATTCCAAAATTTGAACTTTCTTATTTTTCATCTAATTTTAATGCAGCTTTTTGCAAAATGATCATCTTTGTGGGTTATTGATGGACCAATTTTTATCCTGATATAAGCTGTGTTCATAATTCTTTGGTAGCTTACTTTTTCATAAACAAAATCTAGAAATACCTCGGTCTAAATTTTTTTTATACTGTCATATATATATTTCATTTGATGTAAAACCATACTTCACAAACTTGTCATACTGTTACATTGTATATGGGCCCTAACCATTTATTATAAATGAGTTTGTGCTAATAAAGTATTTAGTATTTAGTATCATTCAAAATGAGCAAGGCTATGTTGTCCTAAGAAGATAAAATAGCATAGATGTTGCCTGTAATTTGCCTATTATAATCTAAAAAACCACAAAAATAATTGCTGACAAATTTCAGTTATTTTGCTCATTTAATTACCTTTATCCCTGTAAGTTTATTTGAACCATCTCTAAGGTTCATGTAGTTCATCAACTTTATAGCATTTGACATTTCCCTGTCAGAATAGGCTTTGAACATCTTGTGGAATCCAGGAAGTGCTATCTGTGCTTGGTCGAAATACATACTCTGAAAATAGCAGAAAATGTCAACATACATAATAAATTTTGCTCAGTAGTACCTTTGGAAATGTATAATATATTTGTGATCAAAATATACAACCTAAAAAGCAGGGGAGGTTATTCCATTTGCTACAGTAATTTCAAATTTAATATCTGAACATATAATAATTCATGTTCTTTTAGCTTTAAACAAGGGTAAAATTTGTTTTCTAATGTATTGTTTTTTCATATTTCTTTGTTTTAGGGATGTGATTGTGTGTCTTTAGTCAATATGAGAATATGTATTTCACAAACAAGGCCTTGTTGGTAAGAAGGTACATTGTATATGGCTGTAAATGAGCAGTAGAGACTTAATTTAACACTTATGCCTCTTTGCTACTTAGTTTAAACATATTTTGTTAATTAATAAATATAGTAAAATAACATAAATTGTAATATGATACAATACAAATAATTAAATGGATTCGAAAACAAGCTTAGAAAAACTTATATTAATTCGTTTCCCTGGTATATCTCTTTACAATGATCAAACTGAAACTTTGATACTTCAGACTCTTCTTCTTACACAAGTCTATGTAAAGGAACATCACTATTTTAGTGTTATACATTTCATAGCCAAGAGTATGGTCTTCAGTAATAAGGATAACTCATACCCTTAAAATGAGCATGAAACGGCCCATGAATTGCAATTGAGTAATACTCTTGACTTCTGTTTTAATGACATGTAGATTGAATAATACAAGGCTTCATGAGAAATTGTAGTTACATGCAATAATAAACATTGTCAGTGTTAATTGGGAGTAATAACATTATTACTCACAGATGTTAAATACCAAAAATTCATAATAAATGGAACATATATATAACTTAGTGGGCACTTTGCATTCAGGAATAAGGTCAAAGCCAAGAGAAGATTGGAAAGCAAATAAAAGCAATTCTCTGGGAGTTAGAAAGGGCAGAAACAGGAAAACCAAAATCGATTAAGGTTATCTATACAAAACTTTAGTTTTAATTATAATTAGATTATGTAGGAATTCCAATAATAAATATATCTAATAAACCATGTCAGTACTGAAACACTGACTTCTGGGCGGATGATACCATTGGGGACTAATAGTCCACCGACCAACATATGTATGGTCCCGGTGAAAAAACGTAGATATATGTACATATAACTTAAAATTAGTGTCCACAGCGTTTCTAAATATAATTTAATTTCGCTTGTTTTTTTAATCAAAATTTCATTGTCTATGTCTGTGTTCACAAATTTACATGTCAAATGATGTCAATATAGCAAATGTTGAACTTAAACATTTTTAAATGAGAGTAAATTTAGCTTCTAAATATGATAGATAGTAATAAACCCGTAGAATATGGTGACCATACCATAGCTAAATACTGGTAACTGTCTCTCATACATTCTGAAATCTGTTTCCTAATCGATCTTTGATTAAAATGGTCAAAATTCTGTTGGACCAGTTTGGCACCTTGATCTACTTCAACAACTGAAAAATGAAGAAAAAAAATACCCATCTTGATATTGATTTGAAACCGATACCCTTTGGAAACAGAGAAGTATTTGTGTGCTGTGGTGATTCAGTGTGGACGTTTCATTATGATTAACCAGAGTACGAAAGTACTGTCTAATCGCAGACTTTCTCTGCAAATGCTTTATATTTCAATGGCATAAATAACTAAATAATATCTATGATCTACTTAAACTGTCTTAATACGGGAATTCTGACCATGGACTATAGTGGGAAACGTGTTCGGAGAGTGCCATGCTCACTACACGATGTATATTTAGAAAAAGAGAAGACGCAATTTTTTGTCACTACCGAAATCCCGCTCAAGCGAGGTGTACTCGATACAACATTGTGATTAAGTTTGTCAGTCACTTGCGACAGGGTGGTTGTTTTCTCCGGGTCCTCCGGTTTCCTCCACCAATAAAACTGACCACCACGATATAACGGATATACTGTTGAAAGTGACGTTTTAAACACCATATAAACCCCCCAAACTCTCCATACTTTTTGTTCATTTGCTGTCAAGAGACGTTGACTCGTCCCCTCCTTCATTTCTATACAGTTTTTATATATTATTGAACTGGTTAACGTCCTGAATATAGCTGAAATACTGCTCGCTGGACGTTTAGCGATACTCAATCAATCAATCAATCAAGAGAATCAGTAACTAAAACTTGCTTCTGATTATTTTTAAGGTTAAATATTATTGATCTTTTTTTATAGTTCATCTTCCTCTCAGAATTCTGGAAACTCTTATTTAACTGACAGCTGATAATGTGGCCAATTCAACCACTTTAAATTGGGCTTAAAAAAACTATTACAGGAAGTTAGAATTGAGGTTGTGGTGTTTAACGCCACTTTCAACAATATTTCAGTTATATCATGGCAGTCAGTTTTATTGGTGGATGAAACTACCGACATGCCACAAGTCACTGAAAAACGTTTAAATAAAGATATATAACATAAAATAGTTTTTTTTTCTTACCTGAATGTTCCGCGTGAGCGTCCGGGTAAAGCCATCCACTCGCAGAATAGGCTAAAATGGCAGATATTGCCACTAAAAGCCCCATAGAAGTAGAAGTATTCATAGTTTATTTTCACATATGATGATCTGTGATCTCTTCGCTGATATCTATTATTTGTTGTTGTTTATCTCTAAAACTTTCCTATCAGCCTCATCAGATGTACCTCCGATATACAAAATAACTATTATTACAATATATTTCCGAATTAGAATCCTCCAAAATTTACACGTTACAATTAATTTATCCAATTGTATACTTTGCACTCTCTGGACTTAAAACTATGTCTATATAAGCTTGTATTCTTTCTCTTCAATTTAAAGAGGTCATATTTTAAATCGGATGCAAATGTGTCATCTAAGATAATTTGTGAACATTTGGGCTCGTACATATCTACAGATAATTAATTGAAAAGCTAGTTATATCATACATTTGATTTAGACGTGACGACAACTTCTGAACCGCCATGAAATATTTACTTGTGTTAGTTTTTACTGTTGCGGCTTGTTGGGCATTAGAAGGTAGGGTAAATCTAATTTCTTTTGCAATATTTTAAGTAACAACTCTATGACAATCTTGAAAATACAACCAGTAACGGGTAAATTACTGTTTTGATAACTAAATTCTTCCAGTTGGGGGAAGAATCGATACAACCTATTCTTTTTATAGAATTGGTTTTAGGAAACGTACTTTTTTAAGGTTTACATGTTTTATTTGTCTTTTCTCTGGACGATTTTTGATGCGAAGCTGTACATGACGATAACAACCTTGTACAATTTATACCTAGACCGAGGATTTTCTGGTTGGCATGCATGTGGACAACTTCTAAGCTGATTTGATTTGATTTTACCTTTTAAACAGATGTTCCAAGTGTTCGACAGGATTTCAAAGTGACGACAATTGACGCTCTGAATGAACACATAGTGAAAGAACTACAAGCCAGTTATATATATCAGGCTTATGTAAGTATGATTAGGAATTATTTGTGAATTACAAAATAAAAGTAAAACTAAAGAAATGTTCACGTGCGGCGAAGTTAATGAAAACATTATTTTAAGGGAAAAGAAACCCCCACACAAGATGTTTTTTTATTTAAAAAATAGATTTAACAAAATAGTTTAGGCGTTTATATGTATTTTTGAATAATCAATAGTATAGTTGATTGCTATGGTTGCCGCCATTTTGTGAAACCTTTTGTCATTGAAGATCACAAAATATGAATTATTCCGTGTACCCTACCAAATGACATTTGCTACAGAATAGAAGGCAAAAACCAAAACAATACTTTAAATGGGTTGTTAACGTTCTAGAAATGATTGGAGTCTTACAGAAAAGAGGTATGGTTGCGCTTTTGTTTCGGCAATTAAATGTTGACAACCGTTAATTTACTCTACCGAATATTCTGCATCGAAATTATAAGGAACTAAAACCATATTGTTTGATTCTCTATTAATTAAAACCTGGTAAATATACATTTTCTTGATTGATTGATAACGTGCATTGTGCTGATAACTGACAAGAGCAGAAGGAGTGACGTCACTATCTTTGTCGATATGGCATCTGCCTTGCCGATGTGAAATTTATAATATTTAATTTGAACATATCCAATTAATAGCTATCTGCAATTCTTTTCAGCAGAAAATGTAGTTTTTAACTAAATAATTACGAGTTAATAACACTACATTATGATTGGGGTTCCTCCCCCTTTACAATTATCCTATATTTTAGGACACAATTTTTTCATGCACATGTACCATAGCAGAAAACAAAATGGAATTAAACAAACTTCTAACATGACGCCGTTCATTTGCTATATAAATAATACTATGATAAAACTCCTGATATACTGTAATTCGCACAGGCGTATTGACGAGCAAATCATGCGGCAAAAAAATTAAATAAATAAATAAACGGATTCGAGCAAACATACCAGATGTTGACCCTATTGATTTGTGCTATTAATATAGATAATACATGTCATACGAGTCCAATAACATGATAAAATTGTTTCCTATTAAGTAATAAATAGTAGATAAAGGGGTGGGACAAAATGTTAAAACTGAAAGTAAAATGACAAAAATAAATTTAAAAAAAAAGAAGACATCTTTGAAAGTACACAAAAGTTAAAAAAAAAAAAATAGATACATTGTATACAGTTGACGAATAGAAGTGGTCAAAACCTGGCTTTCAGTAGTGTGCTGTCTCTTTTAGTGGATTCGAATCTGTGCAGCTTTATAATTGTGTTTTGTTCAATATATCATGATCGGAAATCAAAAATGGGCATTATCTATACTCACATTTCATCTATGCAATGTCAGCATCGTAAAATAGTTACAGAACGTACAATTTGTTGTTTCCATTCCTTAATTTTTGACGTGCTCATGATGTCCATCGCTGGTGTTCACTACTCCATGATGGTAGTTTTTGGGCACTAGATTAGATACAATATACTCGTCTGTTACTATCCTCTGTTGATGGACTATTAGAACTCGGGGATATGATTTGCCCAGTAGTCAGTGTTTCTGGACTGACATTGCTTTATATATATCTTGATTTATTATTGAAATTTACCGTTCACAAATATTGTCATTAATAATAATTATAATTCTATAATTCTTAATTTGCATAATACACCCATGTGGGTCAAGAAAATACAAATATACACAAACAAAACATAGAAAATTACAATTTGATCATAATATAGGATACACAAAATAAATCCTATTAACTAACATTATATTTTTCACATGTCATACCTTTGACCGACAAGGACCTCCTTTTT
>MJUT01033541.1:262472-274400 GCA_002080005.1 Gigantidas platifrons
TATTTATGTTAGTTTTGTTTGTTTGCCTATAATGTTGTCCAACACGTTACGGTTGTCTAATAAGAAACTGATAACCATTCGAGAGCACCAGAGTTAACACCCGGTTTTTGGTAGAGTTCGTGTTGCTCATCATTCTAGTTTTTTGTGTTGTGTTTTTTGTTTTGTTTGTCTTCGTCCTGTGTTCTGTGTACCCAATGTTGCCAGTTTCTCCGGATTGTCCATTCTTAATCACCCTTCGGTTTTCTCTAACGTTTACTTCTTATCAATGTAATTTTATGGACTTGGTGTATCTCACATGCCATGATGGGTTTGGAAAATGGATAAAAAATGGACATGAACCACCAGGCTATTGAGCTATGTAAAAAGAAAATACATATCTAGATACTGCTACCCTTTAAAAATCTGAACTTTGTAGTGTTACTGCTCTTATCAGTATAAAAATCAGGTCAGGTCATTTTAGGCAATACATGTATGTTAATACGAACCTAAGATGTTGACCTCAAATGACACTAGACAAGATCTGTTTACCTCTTCTGTCAAACAAACAAAGGAACATGGCATGTACAAACTTAAATGAATGTTGCTTTTTGCTAATTCCATTGTCGATTGAATTAAGAAAAGAACAAAAGGATAATTAATTATGGGGTTGTTTGGCATACAAACCCGATTGGATCGACTTTTGAGGTTTCATCTTAATGTATTGCCATGATTCAAATCATTAGTGATCTGAAATTACATCGGACTAGCTTAATCAAATTACATCAGTTCAATTGACAATTATTTCAACAAACAAATTTAAAAAAGAAATTTCGTAAATATTAAAAATATTAAGAAATACTAGTTTCATCCACAGGCGCATGGGGCATGGATTTCGTTTCCTCCTCCCCCCTTTTCTCTATTACCCCCCTTTCTTTTTTAAATTTCATATTCACTCCTTTTTCAAAATTTTCATAATAATTCGTTTTTCTTCATTTGACAATATCAGTAGACGTCATACATCACAATAATACGTGTATTCTGTGTCCACAGTTTTTCGACTGATACAGTATATATGATAGTGTATTCTGTGTCCACAGTTTTTCGACTGATACAGTATATATGAGAAAAGGGGGGGAAGAGGAAACGAAATCCATGCCCCATGCGCCTGTGGTTTCATCCAGCAATCAGTCATACAGCCAGTCTGGGCGATAAACTCAATAAGCAAACAAATAAGAACTTAGGTTAGTTCAGGAATCATTATTCTCAATCTACACGTAGTCGTAATATCCGAGGGTGATGACCTCAGATAACCTCTCACCATCAACACATATATATTAATAAGGATAATTATATACGCAATCGGAAACATCACTTAGCCATTTGCGACGAATATAAAAAAAAAACTAACATGGGAGGCAAGTAGAATCCATTTTGAACTAGTTTTACAGGAGTCCATGTGAGATGTTGTCATCAATTTGCTCCCGTCATCGTATCACTGTTTAGCCTTTCACCTTTCACAATCTATTCTCATAAACCTGGAGGGAATGGTATACTTACATGGTCTCATCGACGTTATTTTATTTCGGAGATTTTTTTCCCTACATTTTAAGCCATTCAGAAAACATACTTGTTGTTGAATTTCCGAATGAAACGACAATCATCTAATTATAAAAATGAACACTACCAAACAGAAACGTAAAAAAAAAATAGACTAAACTTTGTTTCATTTGGGCAACTGAATGGTTTGTCAGAAATAAATTGAAATGTTAAAAGCTTACAGGCGATGACGATTTCCATAAGGAATCCATTAAACAAAACTTGAACAATAAACTATTTATATCTCAGATATATATGGAAATGCCCTCTTTGGTCCCTTAGTGTTGTTTTTCTTTCTTTGGTGGATTTCCGATCGGGAAAAACATACACTTCGTGGAAGACCATCCAATGAACATTCCAATCGAGTTTAATTCTAATTGACCAATCCTCAGTGATTTAAGAGAAGAAATTTAAAATGTAAAATTTTACCGATGCCGACGAACGCAATGATGATAACAGGGGCGGATCCAGGATTTCAAGTTAGGGTGGGGTGCACTTTAAAACAGAGCTGATTTCCAAAATTGTGAAGGGGACGTCATGGCCGTAATCATATGGTTGTTGGATTTACAACTACCTATGCAATCAATGCATATCACCACTGATGTTGTGAGTTCGAATCCCGCTCAGAGCGAAGTGTACAACATGATGTGATAAAGTTTGGCAGTGACTTGCAGCAGATCGGTGGTTTTCTCCGGATAATCTGGGTTTCCTCCAACAATAAAACTGACTGCCACGATATAACTGAAATATTGTTGAAAGTGGTGTTAAACACTATAACCCAAACCCCCAAACCCCAAATTGTGAATTGAGACAAAACATTGACCTAATTATAAGACAGCTAACCATATAGACCATTAAACCCTGTTTATCAATTGTTTTATCTTTATATATTACAATATTGATAACATCTAAAACATTATTATCAGTCAATCACCTATTGTTTACTTAACATCATTTATTCACGTTTTGAAACGATGGGAAAAAAAACTAATTCAAGGTTTGGTCTTTGTACAGCAAATGATATTGTTGATATTGGCAAGATATAGTGCAATCTGTAAATGATACATGCATATTGAATAATTTTTAAAAATAAATGTAATAATAATAATATATGTCACCTATTGTTTACTTAACAGGATTTTTTCATGTTTTTGACCTGTTTGAAAAAAAAACTAATTCAGGTTTATCCCACACTTGTATGCCAAAAAAAAAGTAGATAGGCTTGGTGTTTATACAGCAACTTATATTGTATAAATTCAATTGGCAAGATATAATGCAATCTGTAAATGATACATATAATTTCTAAAAAAAAAACATATGTAATAATATTTCTATTAAAAATAACAAAATTCAAATGTGTCAATTAAAAATAAAATTCAAATGTTTTNGTGTATTCAATACAACATTATGTGATAAAGTTTGTCAGTGACTACCGACAGTTACTCTGTTTTCCTCCACCAATAAAACTGACCGCCACGATATAACTGAAATATTGTTGAAAGTGGCATTAAATACCATAAACCAAACCATCAAGTCTTTTACTAGCTGCGGAACCATAGCTCTTATGGTCCTTGGCCAGTTTTCTAATATTTACGACTAGCTGCGGAACCGTAGCTCTTATGGTCCTTGGCCAGTTTTCTAATATTTACGACTAGCTGCGGAACGTAGCTCTTATGATCCTTGGCCAGTTTTCTGATATTTGCGATCATGGTCTGCAAATATCAGAAAACTTGTTAAGGACCATAAGAGCTACGGTTCCGCAGCTAGTGTTTTACATATATATAGGTAAATGAATGAAATCTAGTATGAAAATAAAATGTTTGATAATAATAAAATTCACTTCTTTTAATTATAATTTTTTTAATGTATAAAGCACAATTAAAAGGGCAGTGTCTGCAAGTTGAGTTTTTTTCTTTTGTAATTTTTTTTTGCAGTGACTCGTTAGTTTATACATTGAAAAGATACAAAAAATTTACTTATTGCATCAGAACTGTGATATTTTATACATTGAAAAGATAAAAAAAAGTTTTTCATAATACAGTACATCAGAACTGTGATATTTTATACATTGAAAAGATAAAAAAAAAAGTTTTACATATTGCATCAAAACTGTGATATTTTATACATTGAAAAGATAAAAAAAAAAAATGTTACATATTGCATCAAAACTGTGATATTTTATACATTGAAAAGATAAAAAAAAATAAGTTTTACATATTGCATCAAAACTGTGATATTTTATACATTGAAATGATAAAAAAAAAGTTGACATATTGCATCAGAACTGTGATATTTTATACATTGAAATGATAAAAAAAAAGTTTACATATTGCATCAGAACTGTGAATGGGTTTGGGATAGGACACATTCCTGTTTTAGCTCAAATTGTTATATTGTCATATTCAAAATCTTAAAAAATAGCTTTGTTACTGATGTCGCTGAAGGATACCTTAAAGATCCCAACTTTTATCTTGAATGCTATTTTTCCAATTAAAGGAAAAGAATCTATCACTCCAAAGCTCTTTTGAAAGCATTTGAAAAGTTTAAGAAAGCGACAAATGTCTTCCATCAATTAAATTGACCACGACCATATAACTGAAATATTGTTGAAAGTGGCATTATTGAACACCATAACCATAACCCTTTGGTCATCATCTTGTACGTCTTTCCCTCACAACAGTTTACATGTACAACTCCTCTAAATGTTTTAAATGGGAGTTCCTCAATACTTTGGATGATTGCTTATTACCATATGAAGATTTACATAAGTTTACTGCAGTTGGAAAATGTCATCAAATAAACTTGTAGGGGAGGGAAGATGTTTGTTTATGTGTCAAATACATTTTGTATAAACTTAAATTTCCCTTTTTGTGGTAACACAATATATACTAGACATCCACTTTACTGTCTTCATCCTCAAAGAAATAATTTATTGTGTTGTTTAAGTTTTAAATATGTTATTGTGTTAATATGTTGCATAAGAGTACAGGTCATAGATACCCCTGATAAACATAAACAGCATATGTAATGTGTAAATGTATTATTGACTGGTTTCAGGATAAAGACATGATGGTACGGGTATGCAGTAAATGGACTCTATACCTGTTATGAGTAGGGAGTAAACAGGTCAGTTATTATTCTCAAGTTCATGACCTTTGTCTAAATATCATGTTCATCATGCAACCCTTAACAGAAGCATGTCCACATGACAATTCAAGTATCTATCACAAGGTAAAGGTAAAGGTAAAATATATTTAGGTTTAAAAATTTCAACATCATACACAAGTGTTTAAAAATTTCTCGTTAATTTAAAAATAAAACATAAAACTGCCATCATTAACAGAAACTTCAATCCACTCATTGTAACTGCTGAGAACTTTCTCACCAAGGATAGCCCATGAAAGCCATTCAGCTTATTTCCAATGGGGTCCTTTACACGTATCAGCTTAAAGTTCAAGTGGATATTAAAAGATCAATATGAGCGGGTAGAGGGATCACTTAATTTTAAAATAAGTACATTATCTATGAAAAAATATATATATATATATAATTCTCATTATTATGATATGACACGTCTTTCTCGTTCTTCACTGGTATGTATCAGGTGGCACTTCACTTCTTTTTTAAATCTTTGCAAATCATTGATGGATTTGATCGAATCGGGTAGAGAATTCCAATCATGGATTCCATTGTAGTAAAACGTTGTTGATTCGATGCCTTTAATTTTTGGTGTAACATAATTAACCTGACTTGATCTAGTATTATGGGTATGATGTTCGTTAATTTTGATGAAATTATTTTTCAAATAAGAAGGACATTTATCAATGCAAAATTCTAATAAAAAAAAAAGCAATCTACATGTATATATTTAGCAAGGGTAGTAGGGAGTTTTGATGTACAATTTTATCAACAACATGCATACTAATTTCCTGTGAAACTTGATTTTGAACAAACTTTGTTTTGAAATATTTAAAAAGAAATATTATTTTTTACCAATTATTGAAAACTTTAATTTTGATTGATTAATGATTGGGTCCCTAATACTGTATATGTTTGTATGTGATGTTATGATTAGCTTGTCCGGCTCTAAGTTCAGTAGATGAAGAGGTTGAGGCCCAGGTCGGGTTATTAGCCAAAGGTTATAAAAGTTCAGTAGATGAAGAGGTTCAGGCCCAGGTCGGGTTATTAGCCAAAGGTTATAAAATTGGTATTTGCTGCTTTTTGATTAAGCATGCAGCATTAACAAGTATGAGCAAAGACTGATCGGTTCGGAGTCACGATAATGTGTCAGAATGGAGTAAGATGTGTACTTGAATGTTGTTTCTGTGAGCTATAAAAATACAACTGAGAGTGTTTGTTTGGTACAAAGCGGACAGCATCATTATATAATCAAAAAGTAACTTGTTCTTTCCATATGCAGCTTACTTGGTGTTAAATAATGACTCTCAATCTTTCAATGAAATTGATTTCTATTCTAGTTGTTTCCATTGATTTACAAAATGTATTTATTTAAAAAAAATTTAAAACCAGTGAACCAGCTAAAAGAAAACATGACTAGAATATAGTATGTACATTATAGACTAGAAATTAAAGATGACCACTGTTGCGGGGAAAAGATTTAGCAGAACCCCAATAGGGAAATATTAAAATATCTTCTCAGATTAAACATAACATGAAGGAAATGATGCCATGAAGTCAGATTTAAGTTTTGTATGGGGTCAAGTACACCCATACAACCTTTTTGAGCCTGTCCCAAGCCATGCCCTAGATTTCCATCTGTTTCTTTTATTGCCTTTTTCCCATAGGAAAATTATTTTTGAATCTATTTCTTTAAAACAACTGAACCATTTAAAAGGAAACTGGAATGTTTGGTTCCTCGAATGGTCCTTTCAAAAATAATATTTACACTTTTTTTGGAAATCCAACATAACTTTTTGTTTTATGTTGATCAGATACTTAATAATTGCCACCACTGGTGAAAACAGTTTAAAAGGACCCAATGGAGAAATGTTACAATATCTTCTCAAATACAATGAACCTGATTTAACCTGCACTATACATAAGAGATCATTGATTAATAAATTAATGATTTATTACCAGATGTTCTGTGAGTGATATAGGCTCGGGTAAGACTCATAGTATATGTTTTAAAATTTACCCGACAAGTTCTTCATGTTGTTGTGATTTCTTATTTTGTCAACCATTAATTTTTTATTTATTTTTTATGGTAAGAACCAAACATGAAAAAATATTTAATTTATAATAGGGGCTGCAGTGGTTGTAATCGTATGGCCTATGCAATAAGTGCCTATCACCACTAATGTTATGGGTTTGAATCCTGCTCAGGCGAGGTGTACTCGATACAACATTATATGATAAAGTTTGTCAATGGCTTGCGACAGGTCGGTGGTTTTCTCCGGGTAGTTCGGTTTCCTCCACCAATAAAACTGACCGTCACGATCTAAACTGAAATATTGTTGAAAGTGGCGTATTAGAACACCATAATCCCCTCTAACCCTTAATTAATAATATATTTTGTTCTCGTCATGAAATTGTTGAAAACTTACTCACCCGAAATTTTAATAATACCCATTCAGTTAATTTTGTTACAGAGAAGTATATTTGCATATGCTAAAAAGAAACGCTCTGTTGTCAAAATAAAAACAGTAGAAACTACACAAGAAGATATGTCTAGTCACTCAGAAGATGAATATGAATGTTAAGATGTTCCTCAAGAAGACGATCATACTGAAGAAGACGATAAGATTTTTCCTAATTCAGAGACATCAGATACAAGTGAATATAAAACAATACGAACTTGTGCAATAAAACAAGAAAAACAAAATATTCTAAGCTATTCTCAGGAGATAAAAAAAGAATCTGTAAATGTGAAGACTGAACCAAGGAATATTATTACGAGACATGAGTATGATTCACCGATGGAAGTTGATTTGACTTTAGATGAAGAATTGCCAGATTTACTGTAGATCAAATATTAAGTGGTATAGACATGAGTTATTGAATTACGATGGCTAACATATCAAAACATATTGTCATTTCTGCATGTTATAAATGATTTTTACGCTCACCAAAATGTTTTGGGGGAGCATATAGTTGCTGCTTTGTCTGTCCGTCAATCAAAAGAGATTCATTTTCAGATGATGATTTTATTTTCTCTCATCATTCGTCTTTCTACTGTTGCATTAATTTTATTTGCCATAAAATACAGGTCTAGTTTCATTTTAATGTGGTAGTTGATACCATTCAAGAGCATCAGGAAAATCAGGAGTCATGCCCCTTGAAAATAGGAAAATCAGAAGTCGTGCCCCTTGAAAATAGGAACATCAGCAAAATCAGGAGTCATGCCTCTTGAAAATAGGGAAAGCAGAAGTCGTGCCCCTTGAAAATAGGAACATCAGCAAAAGCAGGAGTCATGCCCCTTGAAAATAGGGAAAGAAGGAAAATCAGGGGTCATGGCCATTAAAATAGGAAAATCAGCAAAATAAGGGGTCATGCCCCATGAAAATAGGAACAACAGTAACATCATGAGTCATGTCCCTTGAAAATAGGAAAATCAGGAGTCATGACTCATTAAGATAGGAAAATCAGCAAACTTGATTCTTTCCAGATGATTGTTTTATTTTTCCTGGACACATATCTTTCTATTCCTTGGCAGATGTATTATTGATTCTCAAATTTTATTTTCAATATGATGGTAGATTCCATTGAAAAATAAGAAATTATGGTTTCTGAATTTAGTTTGCCTTTACAAGTATTTTTTTCATGTTTGAGTTTTTTTTTATTATTATTATTATTGTATATAAACAAAATGGCAGCATTTGGAAAAGCATATTTGTTTCATCTGAAAATTATAACTCACCTATTTTTTTTTACTCCACATGTGTTCTACCTGATATATTTTGTTGGTTTGTATTTTTCAGGGAGTGTTTGTTGCTGTACCAACTTTTTACTAGTTATAATAGTAAGACTACCAATAATTACAAATGAAAATTCACTTTCTTTATTGAAAATTGGTATTTTGTATTTATTGTATGTATTTTGTAAACTTCAGTTGACACAGAGTTGCAAAAATTAAATATGTATTATGATGTATCTTGAGGTACATTATAGAGTTGTATTAAAAGAGTAGAGGGGTTCTGATACTACATGTAGTTAAATGTCAGTGGATTACCAGATCAAATAAAACAAAAATTTATTTTAATTATATTATTAGATTAACACAAATTAGGATATTTTTACCAAACAAAAGTTGTAGAACAAGAATTTTCATGTCAGAAAGCATTATTCCAACCATTCTGAGATAGAATGGTTCCTTGGTGATAAGTCCACCAACTGAACTATCTCAAAGACAATTTGTTGATTACACAAACGTCAGAAACATTTTCTGTTTTAAGAAAACCACTGTGCTCATTAAAATAAAGTGTTAACGATGCAGTTAATTTCAGACTCTTAAAAGAGTTTCTTGTTTATCATTTTGTCTTTATTATACCCCCCGCAAACAAAGCTTGGGGGGTATATAGGTTTCACCCTGTCTGTCTCTCCGTCTGTCCGTCTGTCTGTCCGCATAGAGGGTACATGGTTTGTCCGTGCAACTCCTCCTACAGTTTTTCTGCTAGGAAGTTTTTATTTTGCAGATCATTTGTACATATATCAAAGATGTGCATGTGGTAAGAATTTTGATTTTTGTGCATTTTTACCAAAAATATAGATTGTTGAAGTTAGTCATTTTTTGGTGAATTTGGCAAAAAGGGTACATGGTTTGTCCGTGCAACTCCTCCTAAAGTTTTTACGCTAGGAAGTTTTTATTTTGCAGATCATTTGTACATATATCAAAGATGTGCATGTGGTAAGAATTTTGTTTTTTGTGCATTGTTACCAAAAATATAGATTGTTGAACTTAGTAATTTATTTGGTGAATTTGGCAAAGAGGGTACATGGTTTGTCCGCGCAACTCCTCCTAAAGTGTTTACGCTAGGAAGTTTTTATTTTGCAGATCATTTGTATATATATCAAAGATGTGCATGTGGTAAGGATTTTGATTTTCATGAATTTTTACCAAAAATATAGATTGCTGAACTTAGTCTTTTTTTGGTGAATTTGGCTAAAAGGGTACATGGTTTGTCTGCGCAACTCCTCCTACAGTTTGTAAGCTGGGAAGTTTTTACATTGCAGAACATTTGTACTCATATCAAAGATGTGCATGTTGTAAGTATTTTGATTTTCATGAATATATAACAAAAAATATAGATTGTTGAACTTAGTTATTTTTTTTTATTTGTGAATTTGGCTGAAAAGGTACAAGGTTTGTCCGTGCAACTCCTCTTACAGTTTTTATGCTACGACGTTTTTATTTTTGTTGAATGTGATTAAATATTATAATTTGACAAATAATATATTTTCCGTGTAGACTTAGTTTTCAATAATCTTGGACACAGTCAGAGTCAAGCGGGGGGTATTAGTCCCGCTATGCGACAGTTCTAGTTTGCATTGATGAACAAAATCAAACTATGACATAATTTAATGCTGTATTTTTTAAGGTGTCAATTGCCAAAGCATTTTCTTATGAAAAGCCAAGGAACAATATTTTTTTTTAATTGAGATATATTTCATTTGACCAAAATGTTTAATATGATGAAAGGTGTATTTCTGAATGTCGTACTGGTATGTATGTAACTTTCTATATTATGGTAGATTGTTTGAACAATGACTTACAAATTAACTTGGTGTTATTTTTTTATACATTAAATAAAAATTATTTTCAAATTGATATAATTTATATTCTTTGAATTAGCCTGTTTTATTGTAATGGATTCCATGCATCAGTTTGTTTACATAAGAAACATGTCTCAGTATTTCAGTAATATCGTGACATGAACAAATTATATAAATTAATTTCCATTACTAAAAGACCCTAAGAAATTAGATACATTTACAAAAGTGTTGGAGTGGGTTATAGTTATGGTGTTTAATGCCACTTTCAACAATATTTCAGTTATATCAAGGCAGTTAAATAGTAGAATTATAATGTGATATATTACCAGTATAATTTTACTGTATTGTAAATGTAATACTGTGCCAGTGTCTGTATGTGGTTTCATATATTGTCGTGGATATACAGATTGTGACATGTTAATTGAAATTCAATTCAAATCAAATATTTTTATTTATCAATCTTGAGCCTGTAAGGGCATAAAACACAACAGTTGAGTATACAGTAATTAATAAATCATGTATTCATTCAGATATATACTTATACTTGTATTTATCTGGAAATTTGACATTTTCCCTTTGATGTATGCCGCTGATAACGTCTGGATCACTGAACTGACCTTGATCCACAAAAATATTTGGTCAGTTCGTAACTCGCATGCACAAGTTTATATGTCAATCTGACATAAAACACAGTATGAAGTCACAGATAAACACAATAACGGGAGTTCTGAAGGCCTCGACAAATATTATCACAAATATTCCAGCATGTTCTATCGGACTCGCTGAGATATTAGCAATAATGTCTGTCTCTACCTTCAAAATTGCCATTATTCTATATATATCTTTCATTCTGATCGTAATAATTTGTCAAATTTGTTGATATTTAAATTTAAATTTAAATTCATAGTTTTGATATTTATTCATAGCTTTTCTAGTTTGATGCAGTTTGGTGATACAGTGGAACCTGTTTAATCCGACACACCCAGGGACCAGGGAAATTTTTCGGATTGTACAGGATGTCGGAATACTCAAGTTTTATTTATGCTAACAGAACTACTTTGGGACCATAAATTTTTGTCGATGTCAGAGGATGTCGGAAAACTCAGGTGTCGGATTGCAGAGGTTCCACTGTATTAACGAAAACCGCGTAAATTGATATTCAACGAATACAAATTCCTAGTACAAGTTAATGCATGTATATCTATTCTTCATTTGACTCTGTCCCCATCCACATATGCACACAAAAATGTGTAGATTATATACATTGATATTCTGATATTTTTCAACTAAAATTGTTTTACATGAGGATATAATATGGCAATGGATTGCATTTTTATTACCAGCAAGAAAACGAGTTTATACAAGAAGTCAAATTACATCAAATTCTTTACTTTAATTTAGTAAAACATACAGCCCTGACACCCACATTAAAATCTTCTTTAGTTCAGTAAGGTATTATCAAAGACCTGTAAGCCGAGGCCTGGATTGTCTAATTTGCATCGTTCAAGCTGTGTAATTTTGTCTCCAAGTTCTTTTATTACTTTTACCTTCTGGTCAAGAAATTTGTCTTCTATAAATTGCTTCAACTGAAAGAAAATCACGATAAATCATTAAAAAAAA
>MJUT01033541.1:289484-302434 GCA_002080005.1 Gigantidas platifrons
AGGAACAGGTTTCGTCCATCAAGAGCATAGCTGACAAAGTTCGTCAATTGAGCAGAGTCCAAAAGGGTCTCGGTGAATTTATAATTGATGAGAAAATGTAATATGACTTCTTTATGTTGTGTGAACATTTTATGTTGATTATGAATGGGTTTGTAAAATAAAAGTGAATTTTGTAAATGTATATATTTTCTTCTTGTCATGCTATTGGCGTCTTCCGTTAGAACGATCGTTTATCTTCATTGAAACCAGTAATGGTAAAAATGTATTTATCACCGTGCACACTAAAACCAGGACTGGATTGGTCTTGGGTCTGCTCATGGACATCCGTTCTAAATGACTAAAAGGGTGGAAATTTGGAGCCGGATTTAGGTGTCAAAAACATAGGTTGGACTAACAGTAAAACAGTATTTAGTTTATACTTACTTCGCATTAAAAATATATGCTTTCCATATTTACCCGGTCGTGTAAGCATACTTTTAGGATTTAGAGTTTTCGATTCCCCTGTTCATTTTTTCCTGATTGGGGAAAATACACTTGTGCACTTTATGGTCAATGGTAAATCCCTCTGGTGTGTTGGCTTTGGTAAACATGCTCTAAGTGGATTCTTTCTAAACAGAAAGAATTATTGTGTTGGAAAGACATCACAGGTGATATTCACTAAACAATTGTTAGCAAATGTACCCATGTTTTATAACTGCATAAAACGCAGAGTTGTGTCCACAAGTCAATTCTAAATTCAAAGTAGTCTGTGTAATACGCCTGAACATCTCCATTTATTTTTACTATCTGTACAAGTTTATCGATAGGTTTTCAGTACTTAAGAAAAATCAAATCAACATAGTAAGAGAAACAACAAATGAGAAAAAAGTGAGCCATGGTAACAACCAACATTTGTTTCCTCCTATATACTAACATGGTGAGTAATTAAACAGAAAATAACAAAGACAAAATAAATTGAAAAAAATCGAACAGAGTTCCATCAGATCCATGCAATGAAGTACATATTCATCATAACCAATTGCCTAGTAAATGACCTGATATTTAGACAGCCAAAATTATGTAAAGTTCACGATTTTAATGGGTAGCAGTATATCATAGATATCTAAAACTGTAGTGCTTTTCTTTGCAAATAAACCGCATCGGTGATGTAATGGTTAGCGTGCTCACATCGAGTACAGTAGATCGTAGGTTCATCGGTGGTGTAATGGTTAGTGTGCTCACCTCGAGTGCAGTAGATCGTAGGTTCATCGGTAGTGTAATGGTTAGCGTGCTCACCTCGAGTACAGTAGATCGTAGGTTCATCGATGGTGTAATGGTTAGCGTGCTCACCTCGAGTGCAGTAGATCGTAGGTTCATCAGTGGTGTAATGGTTAGCGTGTTCTCCTCGAGTGCAGTAGATCGTAGGTTCATCGGTGGTGTAATGGTTAGCGTGCTCACCTCGAGTGCAGTAGATCGTAGGTTCATCTGTGATGTAATGGTTAGCGTGTTCACCTCGAGTGCAGTAGATCGTAGGTTCATCGTTGGTGTAATGCTTAGCGTGTTCACCTCGAGTGCAGTAGATCGTAGGTTCATCGGTGATGTAATGGTTAGCGTGTTCACCTCGAGTGCAGTAGATCGTAGGTTCATCGTTGGTGTAATTATATAGCGTGCTCACCTCGAGTGCAGTAGATCGTAGGTTCAAGCCCAGGTCGGGTCAAACAAAAGACTATAAAATGGTATGTGTTGCTTCTACGCTAAACACGCAGCATTAATTAATTAATTAAAGGAGAAAGAGCAAAGGCTTGTTGGTTCTGAATCAGAATAATGTGAACGAGTGGAGCGACATACCTACCCGCGGACTACTGTTTCAGTGAGCTAGCAATATAAAAATATATCTCAGCGTGTTGGTCTAGAACAGCGGACCTCATCATCATCTCATTGAAAATTAACTTGGTCTCTCCATGATATAGCTGGCAAATTGCTGAGTTGGCGTTAAACAACAACCACTCACTCACTCTTTGCAAATATGATGTATACCCTATTTAATATTAGCTGTACATCTTTTGTTCAATTTCACAAATCAAATGAAATTGCCCAAGTTCCATTCAAGCCCAAAATAATATGGAGATATTTACCAATAGAATGTTTTATTGATCAACTTGAGGACAATAGCTCTGATATCAACAAAGTAACAATTCAAGTTCACATGTGTACTCGACCGTTTTACGGTTTAAGCATAAAAACGATGTCCGGTTCGTCTTACCCTCAGTTGTTTGTAGGAGTGTCCATGTTTTATTGTCCTATACACAGGCATTTGACCGATGGACCTTAATTTTCCCGTGTTTGCAACGGGGGTACGTATTTTCAGACCTAGTAACGATGTAGGGCCTCTATTTGTGGGTCCTGGGTCCACACGAATATTAGAAAAATACACGAGGTAAGAAACAAAATCACTGAAAATTGTCAACAAACCCGGAGGTCGACCACTTTTTTCTGCTACGCCGCACGCGATTGGTCAATTCTTTTCCGGAAATTTGCCTTGACCAATCGCGTGCCGCGTAACAGAAAATAAGTGGTCGACCTCCGGGTTTGTTGACAATCGGGCTTGGGAACATATAGTCGGGGTATATATGCAAAATAGTAGGAATATGAGAGTAAACCAGTGGCACAACAGCTGATGGGTGTCCACAAGGTTAGTGCATTCCATCCGTTTATTTTTCAGAAATCAGGGAAATCGACAATAATAAGAAATTTAGCAGTACGCCGCCATTTTCAGTGATTTTGTTTCTTACCTTGTGTATTTTCTAATATTCGTGTGGACCTAGGACGCACAAATAGAAGCCCTACATCGTTACTAGCCCTGAAAATACGTACCCCCGTGGCAAACACGGGGAAATTAAGGTCCATCGGTCAAATGCCTGTGGTCCTATATGTATGTGTTGCGTTTTTAGTTGCATGTTGTGATGTCCGCTACGATTTCCGCATAAAAATGATGTTCACACCCATTTGTTTGTAGTAGGGCTGATGTCTTATTTATGTTAGTTTTGTTTGTTTGCCTATAATGTTGTCCAACACGTTACGGTTGTCTAATAAGAAACTGATAACCATTCGAGAGCACCAGAGTTAACACCCGGTTTTTGGTAGAGTTCGTGTTGCTCATCATTCTAGTTTTTTGTGTTGTGTTTTTTGTTTTGTTTGTCTTCGTCCTGTGTTCCGTGTACCCAATGTTGCCAGTTTCTCCGGATTGTCCATTCTTAATCACCCCTTCGGTTTTCTCTAACGTTTACTTCTTATCAATGTAATTTTATGGACTTGGTGTATCTCACATGCCATGATGGGTTTGGAAAATGGATAAAAAATGGACATGAACCACCAGGCTATTGAGCTATGTAAAAAGAAAATACATATCTAGATACTGCTACCCTTTAAAAATCTGAACTTTGTAGTGTTACTGCTCTTATCAGTATAAAAATCAGGTCAGGTCATTTTAGGCAATACATGTATGTTAATACGAACCTAAGATGTTGACCTCAAATGACACTAGACAAGATCTGTTTACCTCTTCTGTCAAACAAACAAAGGAACATGGCATGTACAAACTTAAATGAATGTTGCTTTTTGCTAATTCCATTGGCGATTGAATTAAGAAAAGAACAAAAGGATAATTAATTATGGGGTTGTTTGGCATATAAACCCGACTGGATCGACTTTTGAGGTTTCATCTTAATGTATTGTCATGATTCAAATCATTAGTGATCTGAAATTACATCGGACTAGCTTAATCAAATTACATTAGTTCAATTGACAATTATTTCAACAAATAAATTTAAAAAAGAAATTTCGTAAATATTAAAAATATTAAAAAATACTAGTTTCATCCACAGGCGCATGGGGCATGGATTTCGTTTCCTCCTCCCCCCTTTTCTCTACTACCCTCCCCCCTTTTTTTTAAATTTCATATTCATTCCTTTTTCAAAATTTTCATAATAATTCGTTTTTCTTCATTTGACAATATCAGTAGACGTCATACATCACGAATAATACGTGTATTCTGTGTCCACCGTTTTTTCGACTGATACAGTATATATGATAGTGTATTCTGTGTCCACAGTTTTTCGACTGATACAGTATATATGATATCTATCATATGTACTGTATCATATTGTCAAATGAAGAAAAACGAATTATTATGAAAATTTTGAAAAAGGAATGAATATGATTTTTTTTTTTAAAGGGGGTAGTAGAGAAAAGGGGGGAGGAGGAAACGAAATCCATGCCCCATGCGCCTGTGGTTTCATCCAGCAATCAGTCATAAAGCCAGTCTGGGCGATAAACTCAGTAAGCAAACAAATAAGAACTTAGGTTAGTTCAGGAATCATTATTCTCAATCTACACGTAGTCTAATATCCGAGGGTGATGACCTCAGATAACCTCTCACCATCAACACATATATATTAATAAGGATAATTATATACGCAATCGGAAACATCACTTAGCCATTTCCGACGAATATATATAAAAAAACTAACATGGGAGGCAAGTAGAATCCATTTTGAACTAGTTTTACAGGAGTCCATGTGAGATGTTGTCATCAATTTGCTCCCGTCGTCATCGTATCACTGTTTAGCCTTTCACCTTTCACAATCTATTCTTATAAATCTGGAGGGAATGGTATACTTACATGGTCTCCTCGACGTTATTTTATTTCGGAGATTTTTTCCCTACATTTTAAGCCATTCAGAAAACATACTTGTTGCTGAATTTCCGAATGAAACGACAATCATCTAATTATAAAAATGAACACTACCAAACAGAAACGTAAAAAAAATAGACTAAATTTGTTTCATTTGGGCAACTGAATGGTTTGTCAGAAATAAATTGAAATGTTAAAAGTTTACAGGCGATGACTAAACCTCAGTGATTTAAGAGAAGAAATTTAAAATGTAAAATTTTACCGATGCCGACGAACGCAGTGATGATAACAGGGGCGGATCCAGGATTTCAAATACACAGCAGCAAATGAAAATTATCTGTCATCTGATTGGTTAATATTTCTCACGACACGCCCACATTCTGATAACGCTTGAAATATATGCTTTAAAAAAAATTCAGTGAGAATTACTTTTAGAAGTAATTTTATATGATTATAATATACCTAAAAATCATTTACAATAGTTCTTATATGTTACGAATAAGTAAAAACACTTACCCTGCAGTGAGAAATATTAACCAATCAGATGACAGATTTCATTTGCTGCTGTGTATTTTTAACAATGGCTTCCAACATTTGAAAGGATTTATACCGGACTGAAAAACGTGAGTTACTGCTTTTCGTCTGCACTATGTGAACTGTTCTGGTGATAGTTGAGTCGAAGGCGTTCATAGGTATTTACGACAGTCAGGATTTATGCGGATATTGTCCGCAATTGTGCTCTTTACTCTTGGAGTTTTACCGTTGACTGTGTCCATAGCAAAACGTTGGTGACCTATTTTGGAGCAAAGTTTCAAGTTTGCAGGTGTGCTCTGACTTCTAGAGTGAAGCAGTTGAGAAAAATTATGTCTCGTCGGAAAGATAAATCAATATGCTAGCGAATGTCAACAAAGATTGTTTGAATGTGTGATTTTTTAATATTTTTTTCAAGCCTGAAACAGAACTGGTAGTGGCTTGGCTACGTTGGTCGTTACATCCCTTGTTAGTATATAGGGTATATAGGCCGCGTGACCTCTATGAAAGCGATTCAAGCCCTTGTGAGTCACCATTAGGTTTTCAGCCAGCCCTGGATGTTACTGTTTCTATTGATTCACCATTAGGTTTTCAGGCAGCCCTGGATGTTACTATTTCTATTGAGTCACCATTAGGTTTTCAGCCAGACTGGGGCGTGTTTTTTTTGCCCTCTTCCGGGTCTTTCAGGAAGCTCTTCCACAGAGGTGTGCAAACGAATGACAATTGATCTCTTCCACAGATAATCCTAGAAGAGGCAATAAAATACGAAAGATTCAAAATGGCGACTTATGTTGCCGAATTTGTTATTTTGAATGAAATAGTTGATTTTAGAGATATTTGTGAAGGTAGCACAGATGACACTAGTCCGAGATTCCTTTGCTGTCCGATGGCATTTTTCGACTTGCTGGAGCGGCTCCAGTAAGTCGAAAAATGCTGTCCGACGGCAGAGGAATCTTGGACTATATATATTAAAGATGACACCTTTGTAATATTATGTGCAGTTGCGTCTTTGATGTATGTATCTCCGTATTTTTGACAAATTTTGGCATTTTTGTACCATAAAAGAGCTGTATCGGATAAATGTTGATCACAGATTCGTTCCGTCTATTTGATCTGGAGGAACATACAGACAGTGGACACAAGTATTCAGACGCTTCCAATATTCCCTATATATTTCATATAAAACAATAATTTTTCAAAACTATATCTTGAAGTCAAATCATTACAATCTCAGTCTCAACCTATACTTGCACCATTATCTGGCACTATCGGAACAAGAGATGACATTCGCACTGTATTGTCCCTTTCTTCCATTGGAGATGATACAATTATTGGGGGTTATGAAACACAGCAGGCGGACGGAATAGACTGCCTGCCAGAAAATGAAAAATAGATAATTTTAACGTTTTTAATCACACTGACACTGTAAATAGCGCACAGTTGAAAATAATGTATACAAATGTAGATAGTCTTTTAAACAAGATGGATGAGCTTCATACAACAATAATGGAAAACTATTATGACATTATTGCAATCACTGAGGTATATGCTAAAAATAAAGACCAAGATGACATATTTATTTCTGAATGGAAAATACCAGGTTATAACTTATATTTTTCTCCAGCAAAAATCTTTACTTGTCGAGGGTGTATTATATACACAAAGGAGAATTTAAAAACTGTCCAGATAGACGACAAGCAAAACAACTATGTGGAACATGTACAACTTGGAATAAGTTATGGAAATGATCAAAATATACTTATTACTTATACGTATATACGTATATATCGCAGTCCCAGTGCAACAAACCCAGAATGTATTCAAGAAATTTATGAATTAATAACGAGGAAATCCATCAATAACATCATGAAAATACTGTTACATTCTCACAGTAGGAGATTTCAACTTTAAAGAAATAAACTGGGAGAACAACAATACCAGTGTAGGAATTGAACATTTGGCAACACAATTTTTAGAATCAGTTAATGATGCATTCCTCTACCAACATGTACGTTCACCGACGGATACAGGGGTGAAAATCAACCTAGTCTACTGGATTTGGTATTTACAAATGAAGAAGGAATGATAGAAAATATCGAACATAGAGCACCACTGGGGAACAGCGTTCACGAAACCCTCGAATTTAATTTCCAATTAGGAAAACAAAAGAAAATGAAGACCGACACATCCATCAATCTTTTAGATTTTTTAAAGGAGATTATGAAACTATAAATAGTTACATGTCAGAATTCACATGGGACTCAATACTGGCCCAAGGGGATGTTGATGAATTATGGGACAGATTTGCAGATAAAATATCAATTATTTACAAAGAATACATACCGGTGAGCAAATCTGGACCAAGAAGATTCAATACTCCATGGATAAATGAAGAGTCACTGACTGCTCTACTGAGAAAACGAAGACTTTGGAAAAAGTACAAATACTGTAGAAGCCCTCGAAATAAAGATAACTACGAGGAAGCAAAAAAGACTGCAAATCAGTTAGTCAGGCATGCCAAATTAGAATATGAGAAATCAATAGCCATCAAAATGAAAGAAGACTCCAAAATATTCTGGAAATATGTTGTCCAAAACCAAAACAAAGGAAGACATATGACGACGAAGGAAATATCCACTTAGACAATAAAGAAAAGGCCGAATTACTTAACAACATCTTCCAAAGTGTGTTCACAATTGAAGATAATAGTCAGGAAATCACAGATTTCCCAAAAAAACAGACGAGACCCTGTACTCTGTCAGGTTCAATGCCAATAAAGTAAGAGAATACCTCGAAAAGTTAAAAGAAACAAAGTCGCCAGGACCTGACCAAATGCACCCAAAATTTATCAAAGAAACAGCAAAGTGTATATCAATTCCAATTACAACCATATTTAATAAATCTATGGACAGTATGAAAATACCAGAAATGTGGAAATTAGCAAACGTAACACCTTTACATAAAAAAGGTCCAACACACCAAGTCTCAAACTATCGTCCGATAAGCCTCACTTCAATCATTTGTAAAACCATGGAGAAATTTATTAGAGATGCACTAACGGAACATATGGAAAATAATCAACTATTCACATCACATCAGCATGGGTTCAGAAAAGGCAGATCTTGCGTTACTCAGTTAATAGAGGTACTAGATGACTGGACTGAAAAATTAGATCACCACAATGCAATTAATGCCATCTATCTAGATTTCCAGAAGGCTTTTGATACAGTTCCACACAAACGACTAATTCATAAACTTCGTGGCTATGGCATAACAGGTAATCTGCTAGGATGGATCAAAAACTTTCTAAACGAACGAAAACAAAAAGTAGTGTTAAATGGTGCAGAATCCAACTGGCCACATGTAACAAGCGGAATACCACAAGGCAGTGTACTAAGCCCAATACTATTTACAATATATATTAATGACCTACCAGATGTAGTTGACAATATTGCAGAATTATTTGCAGATGATACTAAGGTCTATGTTGTTGTAAATAACATTGAGGAACAAGATACATTACAAAAAGATCTTGACAACCTTGTGGATTGGTCCGATAAATGGCTTCTGAATTTCAATAAATCCAAGTGCAAACACATCCATTTGGCCCATTTGTCAATACAAGCTATCACTTGGGAGAAAATAATATAACAAAGAC
This sequence comes from Gigantidas platifrons, assembly GCA_002080005.1. NCBI lineage: Eukaryota > Metazoa > Mollusca > Bivalvia > Mytilida > Modiolidae > Gigantidas > Gigantidas platifrons. The sequence goes on from MJUT01033541.1 coordinate 298,346, forward strand.
AACGGAGGAAAAAAATTTAGGCATTACAATTGATGACAAACTAAAATTCCAACAACATATCCACATCCAAACTAAAAAAGCAAATCAAAGATTAGGTATGATAAACAGAACCTTCACTTATATGGATAAAGATATGTTTTCAACTTTATACAAGAGTTTAGTCAGGCCACACTTAGAATATGGAAGCACTGTTTGGGCAGTTAGGAGGAAGGAAGGTATTCAAATCGAGAATGTGCAATGCAGAGCTACAAAGATGGTCAAAATTATAAAACATCTCAGCTATAGCAGCAGACTCAAATATTTGGGATTACCATCTCTGCAATATAGAAGATTAAGAAGCGATGTGGTGGAAACCTTCAAAATATTAAACAACATAGACAAAGTAGGAAATGAATATCTCTTCCCAATAAAAGAATCAATCACTAGAGGCCATAGCAAGAAAATTTATAAACAACACAGTAGGACTAACATTAGGAAGTATAGTTTTTCTCAGAGAGTAGTAGACGCATGGAACAACTTGCCGACTACAGTAGTGGAAGCTAACGGTCAACAGCTTCAAAAGCCAGTTGAATAAACATTGGATTGATTTAGACATTAAGTTTGTGCCCGATTTCTATAGACCGGAAGCGAGCACTGAAACAGAACAATTAAGAAGGATCGTAGAGGCTAGCTAGCCTAAATTGATCTCGACACCAGGTAAACCAGGTAAAAAAAAATGTTCGATTTCAACAATCATTTGATCAACAAAAGCAGAAAGACAAAGCGTTTATAGTAGTAATTTTTAAATAACTTTTTGACGAATATTTATCAAATCGACATGATTTAAACACAGACTTATATAATTTGTCTACAAAAATACTACTATTGTATTGTGTTTGGAAAGAAATTAATTTAGTTGTGTGCTTAACTTGTGTATTCTCAAAATATTTCTCATAGAAAATTATTTTGAAATTATAGAGTAAAACTACATTAAATTCTGAATTTATTTATATAACAATTATTAAAATCGGACATGAATTAACTTCAAGATATGTCACACATCAGAACAACGTCTTCGTTCTCCATTTTGAATCATGTGACTCTTCCGTCTAATGTACCTCGTGGAAAGGAAGAGATGGAAGCTCTTCCGAAGATCTTCCGTTGGCAAAAAAACGGACTGGAAGGTCTTCCGAACCTCTTCCTAGTAGCAAAAAAACACCACCCTGGATGTTACTGTTTCTATTGAGTCACCATTAGTTTTTTAGCCAGACCTGGATGTTACTGTTTCTATTGAGTCACCATTAGGTTTTCAGCCAGACCTGGATGTTACATTTACACTACACTGTATCATTCTCTATCCAGAGTTGTTGTTTCTGCTACGCTACACAACATCTCCGTCAACACCCATTACACAAGATTTTTGTAAAATTTAGAAACAGTAAAAAAAATCTACTTAAAATTGTTTTAATTATTGTAAATATCAATAAAGATGAAAATAAATCGCTCATTTCAAATCAATTCTCTCTTAAAAATGATTTGTGATCGTTTTTAACTTTTTAATTTTTACCTCCACAAAATAGTTCTCCAAGAAGTGGGGGGTAAAATCATTTTTAAGAGAGAATTGATTTGAAATGAGTGACTTAATTTCGTCTTTATTGATATTTACAATAATTAAAACAATTTTAAGTACATTTTTTTTACTGTTTCTAAGTTTTACAAGAATCTTGTAAAATGAGCGTTGATAGAGATGTTGTGTAGCGTAGCAGGAACAACAACTCTGGATAGAGAATGTACAATGTATATATAAAGGATGAAAATCTCTACTTAGTCACCATTATGGTTTGAGTGAGAAGGACCCGGATGTTAAATTAACACTAATTCTAATATGACCTTCTTCTTTCCCTTTCACTGAAAATAATCAAATATTCAAAATTAATGAAATGCGACCTGCAATTAAAACTTTCTAACACAATATTATTGTTACGGATGCTCCATCAATATGACTGACTTTTCCTGTAAAAGTATATGTGATTGACTTTCCCTCTGGCTCTGAAAAAATACTAATATCCGCCAACTCATGTTAAAACTCAAAACACATTCTGGCTTCCATGAATTATTTCTTAAACAAAAGATTAACGTCTCCAATTAATTAGTCATAAGTACGTTTAGAATGAGAAAGACCCAGATATTACATTTAAACTAAAGTATTAATGTCTCTACTGAGTCACCAGTATGTTTTGATCAAGAATAATTTAGAGTACATTTACACTAAATAAGTTAAGATATTTTTGATGGTGTTGATAATAAACTTGTTCACTGTTAAGTAGACACAAAATGACAAAACAAACATTCCTTTGTATTTTTTAATGTTTATTGAGTACAAAGTATATACAATTTATACAGTAAACATAAATTTTTAAAAATTGATAACAAACTGCTGAGTGTGCACATCTTGTGCTATAATAAAACCAATGTAAAAACAAGTATCAAAAGAACACATTTCATGGTTATATAGAACAAATTCTGTAAATTGCAATAGTGGAGAAGACAATAAACAAAAATCTTTAAAAAAAATTGCACTTTTACATAAAAATATTTTTTTCATATCTTAATCCAAACTGAGAGATACATTTGTACATGAACTTCACTATGAATTTTTCATTTTCTTTCTTTCCTCAGGATTACCAAATGATAACAATTTTATTTGCTATTAATAGAATTCATATCTTTTTGTATATTAAAATTTGAATTTATCATAGAAAATGTCAAAACAAATTGATCATTTATCTTCAATAACAATTAACAACAGACAAAATATTCATCATAACTGGAAGAAAAAGGTTAACAATTACAAAAAAAATGTATCACTGAAAAAAACTATGAAATAAAAATAAAAAGATCACATGTTAATGCAGTAACTAAAACATGTATGTACAACAAGTCCCTAAACAATTGCACTATGTTTTTTACATTGATGAGTCCATTGTATGTAGATATCAAGATTCTAAGAGACATACCTCAAAGAACCCTTATATACTAGTACTGTACCTGATCCATAAAATCATTCTACTAGTCTACAAAAATAAAATAGAAAAGCTGGAATCTCTCCTTTATTTATTTACAGGGCATTGTATATGATATCAGAACTACATCTGCATACTGATATTTACCCAATACAATTCAAATATACATTTTTACAACAAACTATAATAAATCCAATCAAATGCTTGGGATTACAAGTTCAAAAGAAAATTATAATTTCTTTCAGCAAGTTTCTTGTATATTATTCTTGTCCTTTGGTTATGATGGCCACATGTCCAAGTTTAGAAGAAAAAAACCCAACAAATTATTGGTGTTTCTAACATAAGGCACATTGTTCTACTGGAGTAAAACATTAATGGTGTCACTTTAAATCAATTAAAGAATGTGTTGTCTTTTTACCCCCCCCAAAAAACATAATATTTCTGGTTATTGCAACCCTATGAAGATAATCCCCCTTCCAAGGACGTATATATGTCCTTGCCCCTTCTCATATCTATAACATCAGTTGAGCTCAAGTACAAATTTCATGTATGAAAAACATTAACAAAAAACAAGTAACATAAAAAATATAAAAATTTACATTTCAGATCCAACAACAGTATCTCTGTTTATATCTACATAACAAAAACATAACAACAGCACCATATAGTGATAAACATACTGATCAGACAGTTCCGTTAACATCTTAAGACAACTATCAAAAACATACTGATCAGACAGTTCCTTTAATATCTTAAGACAATTATCAAAAACATACTGATCAGACAGTTCCTTTAATATCTTAAGACATTTATCATAAACATACTGATCAGACAGTTCCTCTAACATCTCAAGACAATTATCATAAACATACTGATCAGACAGTTCCTTTAACATCTTAAGACAATTATCATAAACAGACTGATCAGACAGTTCCTTTAACATCTCAAGACAATTATCATAAACAGACTGATCAGACAGTTCCTTTAACATCTTAAGACAATTATCATAAACAGACTGATCAGACAGTTCCTTTAACATCTTAAGACAATTATCATAAACAGACTGATCAGACAGTTCCTTTAACAT
>MJUT01033541.1:302569-330342 GCA_002080005.1 Gigantidas platifrons
TTTAACATCTTAAGACAATTATCATAAACATACTGATCAGACAGTTCCTCTAACATCTTAAGACAATTATCATAAACATACTGATCAGACAGTTCCTCTAACATCTCAAGACAATTATCATAAACATACTGATCAGACAGTTCCTTTAAAGTAATATGAAATGCCAAAATCATTATTTTCAGTTTTCTAAAAATTTCTGATTTATGTAAAGATTAAATATATAAAGAACGTAAACCATTCACTTTTTGAGAGCTACGATGTATAATTCAGGAGAAAACGTCATTTTATTCTGTCTTCGATAATTCTTGCTACCCNGACAATAATGCAAATCATATGCTATTGACCTCAGATTTGAACTAATTCGGTAGAGATTGTGCGCATGCTCCGTCATAGTGTTGATGAAGAAATTGTCGGAGGCAAAGAAATTGAAGCCAGATCCGAAGCGTAAATTGAGCGATTCTGCCAGAAAAACAAAAACAAAAAAGCAACGAATGCTAAGTTAAGCAAAAACGGAATATATATTGGAGATGAATATGATCGTTGGATTGAAATAAAGACCGCTCTTCGCGTGGAAACGAACTCTAAAGTGGCCAAGATTCTTCTTGACAGGTAACATCATTTTCGTTTCGATTTACATTCCATTATTTTCCATTCAGTCCACGATTAAAATTGAATAATTTTCCCTTAGGCAAGAAATGCAAGAAATTTAACTTCTTTCAAAACCAGAATGATACATGTGCTCATCTCAGCATCCATCGTTGTTTTACGTTGGTGATGAAATTTCATGATCGGCAATCATCGGAACGCCCCCCACGGTGCATCCGAAGGTTAATTAGCCGCCATTGTCTTGAAAAAAACATGTACGAGATGGAATGATTTTCTGTTCTTAATCACAGATGATCGCGATTTTCGTCCTCAAACATGCACGAATGGTTTAATTTTTAGGGAATGTAAACATATCAAGAATATTTTTGAAGAGGTTTATTTCACCAAAAACTCGTTTCATATTACTTTAACATCTTAAGACAATTATCATAAACATACTGATCAGACAGTCCCTTTAACATCTCAAGACAATTATCAAAAACATACTGATCAGACAGTTCCTCTAACATCTTAAGACAATTATCATAAACATACTGATCAGACAGTTCCTTTAACATCTCAAGACAATTATCATGTTAGTACTAACATAGCAGTACCTGTCCTTTACTACATTTTGTATACCACAGACAAATATTATAAAGTTAGTACTGATCAAACAATACCCGTCATTTTGTATGTACATATACATGTACTCATGTGGAATTACACAGTTTTAATAATAAAATTTTCACATGCCATCAAAATAAGGAATTCATCGTTATTTTATTAGAAACATTTGTCTGGTGTTTTATTCATGAGCTATTCAATATATAAATCAGAAGAAAAAAAATCCAGCTTTTTTGCAAGCACTGCTTTAGCAAGTTGCTATAATGGGAAATTACAAAAATAAATGTGCAGAGAAAAACTTGAAATAAATTTTAGAAATACATTTGTATAAAAGAAAGTTACAGAAAATTTATTGCAACAAAATTTAAAAAAAGATATACATGTATACACATACTTATAACTGTGTTTGAAAAGCATTTAAATGCAAGATATGCATTAAGCTGAAATATCAGTATTCTTTAGTATGGTATATGTCTACAATACATTGGAATCCCCCCCCTCGCAAAAAAAAAAATAAATAAATAAAAAAAACTCTTTCCTGTAAAACAACATTTTACTTTAAAAGTGTGGCTAAATACGTTCCAGAGTTGTCAGACAATTACATAAAAAGGTAGAGACATTCATACAAGTTTACAACAAGGGTAGGTAGACAATGAATTCAATTATTACTAGTAAACTTGTGATAAAAATTACTTGCATGCTAAGGTCATGTTACCCATTTATCAGTAAACAGTAAAATTTTAGTCAAATCAGATATGAGAAACTTGATAATACACAATAACTTTACATATAATTAAGGAGCAAACCTCTGCAACTATATTAGTTACATGTATGTACCTAAAAATCAGACTTGACCTGTATTTTAGTCAAATCAAATATGAGAAAATTAAGATAATACCCTAAAACCAAGAAAAACACCATTTCATACATAATTAAGGGACATAACCCTGGGACGATAAAATTTCAAAATATTAGTTAAACCAAACTTCCTGGAAACCAAAAGTTGCATAATCTGCCGTGGCAGCCATCTTGGATAATTGACTGTCAACAGACACAAATTTAAAAGAGGACCAACCAAGAACTAGTTGGTCCAAATTTACTTTCATTCCATTCAAAGGTTTTGATGAAGAAGATTTTTAAAGATTTCCATTTCCCAACAAATCAGAAGCGGTAACGACAATTTAAGATGTCGGGCAAGGTCAACGGACACACTTTTTGAAGAGAGCCATCCGAGGAAAACGACATCCAAGTTTGGTCTAATTTGGCACATTGGTTCTTGAGAATTAGATATTGTGATGTCAATCCAGATAAGAGAATATCTTTCAGTGTTAAACAGTTAAAAGACAACAAACTTTCTCAGATTATTAGAATTTCAGGCAATTACTTATTACATTGATGATTGAAGTACACAATGGTACTTGGTAGCATTCTCATTTTACACCAAAACAAAATTGATCCTGGTATATGACTAGGACAATATCCCTGAGCTTAGATTATTTACAACTGATCAGAAATAGTTAACATAATCAGTCATTCATTAGATAGAGGCTTATCTTTTTTTTTTATTCTTAAAGCCTCTAGCAAATAAATGATATGCATATTCTGTGTATGTCCAAATACTGCACTGCAAATACTGTAGTGATCAAAATTTGCAGACTTCCCCTAATTCTGTCTAACCTGCATAAGATTTGTTAACTCGGGAGGAGAATGTTGTTTGTAAGCACCATGGGTAACTTTCTGTTTCTTTGATCGGAATTTATCAGAGTATACAAAATGGTCTGCCATTTCTAACAAGTCACATAATTCTTTAGAAAGTTTTTGTCTTTGTTCTTTTACATGGATTGTTGCTGCTGTCTGTTTTTTCTGCAGAAATTTCTGGAAATATGCAAAACATATTATTACTAATTACAGTTAAATCTTAATACAGGTTTAACTGGAGTATTATTGATGATTTGAATAATTTTGGTTTGATTTTTAAACACAATATCAAATATTGGTAATCTTTTCATTTTTCCTTTGATCCTCACAGAGCAAGGGCGGATCCAGAATTTCAAGTTAGGGGGGGGCACACTTAAAGTAATCACGCCGAGCGTAGTGAGGCACGAACATTTTGGGGGTATTTCGTGTGAAAAAATCACGATTTTACGCCAAAAAAAAAAAAATCATATTTTTTCCAATTTTAGGGGGGAATGCAGAGTGATATTTTCAATATCAACGAGTTGACCATGATACTGAAAAGCATCAGTCAGTCAGATGTCAAATACATTATGATATTATTGGTACAAAGAATAATATCAGCTTTGAATGTCTCAACAGATATAATCACTAGTATTAGAGCTCGTCCAATCAGACTCACTGTGATACTAGCAAATATGTCTGTCTCAACCTTCACAACTGCTATTATTCTATATTTATCAAGCGATAAGCCCGATATGACTGTGATACTAGCCGTCTGTCTGAACCTTCACTACTGCTGGTATTCTATATTGATCAAGTGACAAGCCTGATATGAACAAATATAGTTGTTTCTATGTGCAACTATGGGACTCTATAATGATGTCACCTAAAGAAACCCTCAATAAACATACTATGAAACAAATGAACTTCTCTTCACATCTTGCTTGAATATTTTCAGGTTGAATTAAAGTGATAACTTCACTCTATAGGACTATGCATAGCTGTTCCAACATTTAAACCCCTTTTTATGATACAGGTACAGTAGTCCCCTCTTAGAAGGCCCCTCTCACCAAAGGCCTTCTCTCTTATCAGATCAGATCTTGGATGCACTTTTAAAAGACATAAAATATTTAGTAGAATTGTTCCCCTCAAGAGAGATCACTTTTACATTGTAGAAGGGGTGGCATTAAAAGAGGAGAATTTCTGAATAATCCATTTGTTTCAGAAATAATTATCATAAAATACTCCTGATAATTTGCCAGTTCATTTTTGACTGTAAAATTGTCAAAGTACTGATAGGGTCCATAATTCTAAAAATGATATATAAATGTAGATATACCTCTCTCTTTCTACATGGTGAATCAGCAGCAGCATCTCTTGGAGTTGGAGGTTTCCTCCCGAAATATAGCTTTCTCTTTACTCTGCACAATGGAACTGTAGGAATAGAACAAATCATACATTACAACAGAGATATTTTATAAAATTAACTAAGGAATATTTGAAAAGGTTATACAATATACCCTGGTGTGGGGCAGTTTACACTTAATAAACCGCCAAGCCGTTTATGAAAAGGTAAACTGTTCCAAACCAGGTTATAAAAGTATAACCTGTTAAAAAATTTCAAATATACCTTAAAATTTAATTTCTACAACAAAATTTAATGATTCCTCTATTTTAATTACAATTATTTCATGTGACTGTTTGAATTTGTCATTGGCGAATGAATATGTTGGTGACATCACAATACCAACCAAGGTTATCAAGTATAACCAAAATTTTCTCCAGGCAGACCAGCCAATCAGCTTGCAGTATGCAAATCAAATTAAATTATTGTGAAGTATATTTCCTTCAAACAAAAGTACATATAATGTGAAAAAATAGTAAATAGTTTTCATTATATTGAATGAAAAATAGGAATGCTATATAACTTCTAATTATGCAAAATATCTGAATTTGTGCCCTTTTAGACCTTCAAAAAAATAGCTACATTTGTTGATAGTCAATCAATAACCTATAAAGATCAACATTTTGCAAAAAAAAATAAACACATTAAAATTGGATGAAAAAATCAAATTTTGAATTTGTGAAAAATATTTTCTTGCATAAAAAGTCATGCATTTCTCTGATTTTCTTCAGGAATTCAAAAAACCCATTATCAATAACAGCTAAACAATAACGACCCATCATACAAAAAAAGCATGCACCCTTTTTGGATCCTTATGTCCTTGTTAGAAACGGATATGGCTACAATCCCCAAAAATCAACAATTCCGATATTTATTTTATGAAAAGCTCCCGAATGTGTTAAAAAATCAGAGGAATCAGTCAACTATGACAAAAGTTATCCCACAGAAGCAATAGTGACTATATATATACAGATTAATACATGGGCATTTCCATATTGGCCTGGTTATCATCCCGAGACACCCAGGCCAATATGGGTCGAAGGATGATAACCAGGCCAATATGGAAATGCCCATGTATTAAACTATTTATTATATACTTCCGACATCTGCAGACGTAAACACTGTAAGTTGTTTATTTTGTCTGAAATGCACGAGGGGTACCTAATAACCGGTTATTTTCCCGGGGTGTGAAAATATGGACAGTTTACTTTCGGTCATATTGGTCATACAAAAATGCCTTTATTTTAACTAAGTATGTAATAAACGAGTATAATGACTAAAGACCCATACCATAATATGACTCCATATGTTTGCATCATATGGGCGTAGCTACGTAAGGCACGAGTAGGCACGTGCCTACACTCAAATTTGGCATTTTTTTTCTTAAATAAATAATGTCTGTAAGCTCTGCATTCCGAGAATAACCTATTTGAGAATTCCGTACCAAAATCGTACGGCAATGCTATATAAGTACTACAAAAATTTCCACATTAACCCGTTATGTCAGTGCGAATTCGAAAACCGGTTCTTTTCCGTATTTGATTTCAACGTTAACGTTAACTTACGCTCAAGTCCGATAACTCTTAGTTACGAAGGAAGTTGATTGATTGATTGATTGATGTTCAACGTCCAGCGAGCAATTTTTCAGCTATATTCAGGACGAGACTAAGCGCCACGGCACTCGAAACAAGGAAATGTGATAGGTAGGGACAGAGAATTTTGCCAGTGCAACAGGTCTCCTATGGACCACTCATCATGAGCATAATGCTCATAATGAGCTGCTACACTGGGTTCTTTAACGTGCGAAGAGGGTGGCAATCTCTCAACACAGGATCTCGGTTTTATTTACGTCTCATCCGAAGGACGGGTTGGTTGTCAATGTATACATCCCACACAACCGACGGATGCCCCTTCAAGCCGAAGAAGCTCTCGGACCCATTTATATACCCCGGGGTTCCCGCAGGGTTGACCCCTTATAGAGGACTAGTGCCTCTAGGACGGAGAAACCTGGTGCCTATTCTACCCCCGGCACACTCTCTGGGAGGGGGTCACGAAGGAAATCTTTTTGTAAACAATGGACAAGTTTCTAATAAAGGGTAACTAGAGGCTCAGCCCACTGAGCCTGTATCGTTCACCTGACAATAGAATGATACTGAAGCAAATTTCAAAGGGAGATAATCATTACCTTAACTGTTTTCTATATTTCTGCATAAAAGATAATGTCTTTGGGCCAGGTGAGCTAAAAAATTATGAAAAAAGGACAATAACTCGTAGACGGGTAATAAGATTTACTTCAAAATTGCAGGGCATGTAGATCTTGACAAGCTGAACATGTTTTCAGTTTACACTTAACATCTATCTCTTATAGTTTTTGAAATATAAGACGAAAAGTATTAAAATTGTAAAAATTTGATGAAAAAAGGGCAATAACTTCAAAATGGGTAATGGGATATACTTCAAAATTGCAGTGTAGGTAGATCTTGACATGCTGCACATTTTTGCAGTTTAAATTTAATATCTCTCTCATATAGGTTTTTAAATATAAGACGAACAGTATTAAAATTTTTAAAATTTGATGAAAAAAGGGCAACAACTCCAAAATGGGTAATGGGATATACTTCAAAATTGCAGGGTATGTAGATCTTGCCATACTGAACATGTTTGCTGTTTAAACTTAACATCTATCTCTTATAGTTTTTGAAATATAAGACGTATTAAAATTTTTAAAATTTGATGAAAAAAGGGCAATAACTCCAAAATGGGTAATGGTATTTACTTATAAATTGCAGTGTAGGTAGATCTTGACATGATGCACATTTTTGCAATTTAAACTTAACATCTAACTCTTATAGTTTTTGAAATAAAGGACGAAAAATATTAAAATTCTAAAAATTTGATGAAAAAAGGGCAATAACTCCAAGATGGGTAATAAGATTTACTTCAAAATTGCAGGGTAGGTAGATCTTGCTGTGCTGATAATTTTTACCCCGTCAGATTTTTGATATTATTAACGGTTTTTGAGTTATTACCCAAAAACCTGCAATTTTACCATATGTTCTATTTTTAGTAACAGTGGCCATGTTTGTTGGCCGAATGGAAAAAAATGAAGAAGTTTTATAGAGGATCTTACATAGATGCTTTCTGCCAAGTTTGGCTCCATTTGGCCAAGCAGTTTCAGAGGAGAAGATTTTTTTTAACATTAGCCAATCAGAAACAAGAATTGCTCTTGGCGGAATGGGACGAAATGAAGAAACTTTATAGAGGACCTTATATAGATGTTTTCTGCCAAGTTTGGTTCCATTTGGCCCAGTTGTTTCAGAGGAGTAGATTAAAAAATGAAAAAGTTAACGGACGGACGGACGCCAAGTGATGGCAATATCTCACATGACCCTTTGGGTCAGGTGAGCTAATAAAAGGAAAAAGACGTCAGAATCTACAGAAAAAATAGCTACAAAGTGATGTTTGAATCGTAATGAATGAAAAAAAATATCACTTCTAACATGATGTACATTCTTAATTTAGAGCAATAACAAAAACACAAGATATCAGGAGCTTCCGGGGGGCTTTGCCCCCCCCCCCAAGGACCCCCTACCAAGACACTGCCCTGGACCCGCTGGGGGCCTAATGCGGCCCCAAGACCTCTCGCCGTAAATTTTGTGCCTACACTCATTTACATGTCTAGCTACGCCCCTGATTATTATACAAAATATAACTTTTAATACAAAGACATCCTCTTTCTTTATGACTAGTGGTAAAAAAATGTACAACTTGCACAGTTGTTCAAATGAAAAACAAACCTTCAACCCCACACGGATTTCCCGTTTTGACATGATCTGATGGCGAAGTGTAATGTCCATTTCTTCTTCTTGCGATATATTGCCTCGTAACCTTTCTATTGCGTACAGCTATGTCAACCACGATTTTTTCCGGAGTGCACTCGTTGTCATTCCGGTGTACGACGTCTGAAACGATAAATAATTGTGACGTTAAAATCTAATTACATTTTTTTTACAGTTGACAATGCATTACGTTCAAAACAGTTGAGCCTCGGAACCTCAATAATGCAACTTTCGAGTTTGCAACTATGCAACTAAAAAAACTCGAAATCGCAAATGAAACTTATATAGCAACATAAGCAGCGATCACAAACGGAACAGAATGAGTAAGTAAACAGCTTCAAAGCACTTCAACGTGAATATATCGTCATGGTATATCACTATATGTTTTTGTATGTCATATGTTTTCGTATCATCCATTTTATTTTGATTTACACAGCCCACGTGTTATTTGTTTTACCTGTCTTCCGGTTTCTATTTCTAGATAGTAAAAAGGATTGCAACGTGACGTCTGTCAAAAATGTTTAAGATTGCTTTTAAAGACATAAATACCAAAAATAGTGAACTTGCCTACTGAACCATACTTTTTGTAATGCCAAAAAATTACTTCATTTATAAAGTAGCTGGAAAAAAATCCTGAAAGGCTATATAAAATTTAACTATGTCGTCTGCATCTCAGACACCTGCTCTACCTGTCATGTGATTGTCATGGTGTCACATATCGTACTTGTAAACAAAAGAGCTGACTGAAATGTGCCGGTTTCTTAATAAAATGCACGTCAACAGCAGTGCATTTTGGTTTCAGCACTAAAAAAAACAAACAACAAAAGTGAACACAATTTTGAAAGTGGTCATTTTCAAACATTCTGTTATTTTATTTAGATGTAGTATGATTTATAGATGGCCAGAACCATGAAATTTTAAAACCAGCCATTTCCGGATGTTAAATTCGTTTCCATCCCGTATATCGGCCCTGTTTTTTACTTTATAAGAAAACGTATGACGCCATTTTACTGCCAGATAATCGAGAGTAATTCCAATCGTCATATGAATGAAGAGTTAACACTGTCAATCGCTATATCAGAAAATCGATAATAGCACGAAAACCCATAACACGGGGATAATCACATTACCTTACCTAAAACTCACATTCTACACTTGTGAAACGAGTTTCAAATGAACACCTTATATCGAAAAATGTCCAGTATTTATGTTTATTAACCTTTTGTATGCCATGGGCCGATTTGTTTTTATTCCGTTCAGTGGGCAAGGGTAGATTTTGTGCCGATGTATATTTTCTGACGTAGAACAATAGGATATTATGACGTTGACGTTTATGTGTAGAGCAAGCAATCGGAACACCTTTAACGGAAAGGTTATCCAACTCCAAATCAATGTCAGCACATGAGGTTCAATATTTGAGGGTAACAAGTGATCGCCTGCCCCGAAAGTTAGGTGAAAAATAATATTTTACCCCATCAAATTTCACATTTTAAAAAGAGACTAAAAATCAAAGAAATATATTTAATATTTGTTGCATGAACAAAGCGAATATTTGTAAAACGTAGTAAATTTAGCAGTTGTTTTGGACATTTTGTTATTGTTGGATAAATATAATATACGTACATTGCCGGTAAAAATAAAAAATAAAAACAGATTGTGGAGGGTGACGCTATTTACTGTTTCACTTCTGTTGAAACAAAATATGGGTTGCAGAGAGAGACAATAGTGTTGTCACTGAACACATTGATAATCACCTAATGCCATATATGACTTTTAATAATTTATTAGCAAACATTGAAGTAAAATAATACATTCTGGTGTCTCTGATAGGTTAATTGATGTACACCAATATACTGTGTATACCATAAACATATTATTTTTGTTATTATTATTTCAAAAACCATCCACGCTACAGCCTGAAATTTTCAGTGTCCATATTACCGTGCGAAAATGTTCACCTTCTTTTAATTATTAGAAAAAAGCGAATGTTTTCATTTCACCTCAGTTTTCCCTTTCCTCGTTCGAATATCGCGCTTTTCGCTTAAAATGTCACGTGTTCAAGTTAAAAGGTCGTCGCTAAGTGGTGAAAATCGAAAGCTTAAGATCTACTCAATGTAGGTCTAAAAGGCCATGTGTTTTACATAAACAAGAGTTTAAATTCTTTGAAAGTTGTTCCAATATAAGAAATGACAACGATGGCGGATGTTAAAGGTAAGAAAGGTACTATTTAAATAATTTCATATCTTTTATTTTTATAACTGACAGGTAGTTTTGTGATTTTTATTTAAGAATGAATGGTAGCTTTCATTTTGATATTTAAACGTTGTATGTTATTAATGATATTTTAATAATCATATATAATATAATCGCTATCTTTCTTGTTATCCAATAAATTAATAGACATAATGTAACTAACTAGCTATCAACAATATATATTTATTGAGAGTAGAGGGGGTTATTGTATTATAAAATGTTCAGTTATTCGATATTGAAATCAATTTTACAACGTACACTGTATACACGGATTACTGCATTAATCGCTTTTAAATCAACGCGTTATTAAATTTCCTAATTTGATTACGTTAGTTTCAGGTAATTTTACATGCATTTCATGTAATATTTAAAAAAAAACGGATGTTCAGTTCAAACCTAATCGGAAGTTGTATCTTTTTTTCATTCCTCAACGGTTATTGTTTTATTGAAGGGAATTCTAACAAACTAACATACATTGTGTACATGTATGAATACCATAATTCCGAAGTTAATAACGGTGACGTATCCAGCAGGAAGGACAAACAGATTTTGCATCTTTAATCAAGAGCCTCATTCACAAATTAATTTCGTATGGACCCCCCCCCAAACAAAACAAAACAACAATCATTTGATGACAAAGCATCACTGTTCTTGGGTTGATCGTTGATTATTTCAACTCGAATTTTGTCCCCTGTTACAAAATTATTCACGAGTGTGCTGACCACACCCTTGTAAGATCCTAGCTGACTACGGACATATACTTTTATTAAAACCTACTTTGTCCTAAGACCATCGAGTCTTTAAAATCTCGAAATAACCTTTTCAATTCCATTTCATGACATATAAAATTCAAATTATTAGACATTTATTTCCAAATCTACAAAACAACTGTAGGAGTACTTCAAATACACGAAATCTTACCCACTAAACATAATTTCGATCAATTATATTTGTGCATCATTATTGTAACAATATAGCGTTGTTGTTCATTTGTATGCATTAAATCCCTAAACTTTTACTATTACATTTAAAAAAAATTAAATGCCTGGAGTCATTAATCACTAGTATAATAATATTTCATTTAAAATTAAAACAAGCATATATTAGTATTATTTCCAAAATAACAGTTCCGGTCCGCTTAGCGATAACAACAAATGAGAAAAAATGGTTGTTGTGTTTCGTTGATAACAATCAATAAATTCTATGTTGATTTCAAGTTTTGATTGGCACTTTTATAGACCAGTCTAGGTAAGTCAATGGTAACATTATACACAATTGTATTTATGTAAAGAAGGAACAAAGCCAACGATTTAAACACAATGATAATCCAAAAGAAGGGAACATCGGTAACTGTCCCTTCTTTCAATACAACTGGATGACTAGCTTGGTTCCAGATGTGGACGTCTCACCACGTCTGATTACTTAACACTTGTGTAACCCAACACCTACTATCGCTTAATCACTAGTTAGGTTTCAGATGGCCATTGGCCGTAAGATAAGAAAGGTCCAACGTCTGTTACATCCTTATTCTTCATACAACTCGACCCACAGCTAGGTTTCGGATGTCGACTGCCCAACGCATCTGTTCGATTAACCATCTGTATGACTTTCTTTCACCTGAACCACTCCACCCGATAACACGAAGTTTATTAGTAGCCGTCGTGGTCGTAATCAGTGCCGGATTTAGATGAAGAGAGGCCCTTGGATATTTCGCTAGACCCATCCCCCACCATCACTAGAGGAAGATGGACGAGTGTTTAATTAATCTGAATAAAGGGGAGGATGATAGGAGTGTCTAAAATTCTGTATTATTCAGAATGGAGTGCAACTGTTCAAGAAAATTTAATGAAGGGTTGTTTAGAGAGTGCAGTGCGCTATAACAGCATAAGTAGGAAAGAATTTAAGTTCAGTGACAGTGTCAAAAATATTATACACTTTGACAGGAGGCCCCCTAAACTTTGAGGCCATATGCTTTAGACTTACATACATAAATTAAGACGTTATACAGGACAATTTAAAAATGAAATTCCACAACGAACGATGAAAAGAACCGTTCAAATGTTTGTTTTATTGTTCTCATAAAAATGCATTGTATGTTCTTTCCTAATGTGTACCACTACATGACAAATATTAGTGTTTAAGAAAGATATGTAAATAAAATATTCATATACAATTGAAGGAAAACGACCAAGTCGTCATCATTATTTCAAACGAGTAAGGGAATACAACACACTCGTAAAAGAGAACACGAAAGAGAAAGAACAAGAGAACCAAGATGAAGGTGAAATGAACTCTGGGTTATGGCCATGTTTTATCATATACATGTATATATTTTTTTGCACCTTGATTTGCTTTTTGTTGACACTGGGACAGGACAAATACAACAGGATAAACAAATAAAGGGATGCAGCTAGCATCTACTTTGTATTTTTTTTTACTATGAAAGAATAAGGGTGAGGGTTATGGTGTTTAACGCCACTTTCAACAATACATTGTATTTAGTTATATCGTGGCGGTCAGTTTTATTGGTGGAGGAAACCGGAGTACCCGGAGAAAACCACCTTCTTCCGCAAGTCACTAACAAACTTGATCACATAATGGTGTATCGAGTACACCTCGCCTGAGCAGGATTCGAACTCACAACGTTAGTGGTGATAGGCACTGATTGTATATGTAGTGGTAAATCCTACTACCATACTATCACAAACACGATGACCCCTCGTGAAAGAATAAGTTGCATTTTAAAGTATCCACTTTTCTACTGCAGCTATAATAAAGGAGACATTTTGGAAGATAAATTATTGAATACAAACAATTGTGGTCATATTCAGACATAGTACTATCAAAGATTTAACACTGTGGTATCTAGGTACTTATAAAGTAAAAAAAAACCAGTCCATTAATTCAAGTGTTTAGTTTTAAGACATTTACACTATAGTTAAAATCAAAAATGCATTTGCTAGCCAGAAGATTTAAAGTTGTGTGAACAATTATCTCGATCTGACACTCCTCTGACGTACAACTTTAATAAATATGCTGATTTAAGGGCTTTACATCTGTATATTGGGGTGTGATTATATCACTGTCTGATCAAATATTGACGAAATTTAGGACACCTGTACAAAATACAAAATCAATATATGTATACCTTGGGTAATGAATTATTAAACCAATAATATACCTTTCATAATTATATTTCTTTGTTAATTACTACAATAGCTCCAACAATATCAATCAGATCATGTTATCTCTTTTAAAAACGTACAATTTCAGTAAATCTATAGGTATACATGTACATGTATATATTACCCCCTCTTAAACAAACATTAAATATTTGAATCATATAACACCCATGACTGCAGTCTCGATTTGTTCAGATTGTATGAAACTGTCAATTAATCTCCTCTTTCAATGTTATTTATTCACAACAAACTTAATATCCTGTGTAAGGAATATACTAAACAAATTAGCAGCCTAACCATAACTCTTATGGTATTTTTTGTTACTAGTATATCAATATATGTGTAAATACTATAGGGTTATATTGGGGATTACTATACCTCAGTACAAGTTTTCATATGTTCATCAATATTCTATTTACTGGTAGATTGTGTAATCACTATTCACCGATGAATAGTCTAAAAGAAGACTATTCACCTCTAGATCCTATGTGCTATTCACCGGAGACACGATATATTTTCGCGGAATTTTTAATCATTTCGATAATATATTCATTGGAGGAAACACCGTAATTGACATGCAAAATTCTCGGGATTTGTCTTATGCGAAACAAAAATCCCGAAACCCGCAGACGACAAGAAACGGCATGGCGAGCAGCTTCTGTGTCTGTCCATGGTAATGCAGTATATTGTCTCTTATGCTGTTCGGTATAATAAAACACCTATTGACTGGATATTTGCATAACAGCAAGTTTGTTGTTCCCCTTGACATCAACAATTGCCCTTGGCTTCGCATCGGGATATAGTTGGTGTCTCGGGGAACAATAAACTCGCTATTACCCTCATACCAGTCAATAAGTGTATAATATTGCCATGAACAAAATATTTCATAGCATGAGCTTCCGAGTGTAATTAATATTCTGAAAGTGTCAATATTCATTAGTTTTCGTGTAATAACCCAAATATTGTTTAGCAGAACAATAGAAACGACAAGAGCCTGATTTTACATGCAATTGGTAGCACTATTATTGTACTGGGAAACATTGCACGCTAACTTTACATCTAAATATTACATTGCAATCACTTTTTTACATATTAAAATTGCCATGAAGTCACGGTGTAGAAATTTCCGTAGCCGTGAGCCACATTTAGATATATACACAGTATAGGAATACAATTTTACAAAGTTAATTGCATATTACGATTTCAGAACGCAGTTCAACTAAATGTTGGTGTCTGCAATAATCTGACAGTCAAAGTACAACACGGAATACAGTATTTCAAGTCAAAGTTGTATAAATCAAGCGTTATGTTACCCGGTAAAATGTACTTTTAGATTTATAACGTTTACATAAAAATAATAACAATAGATCAATAAAGAATACACAAACTGAAGATTTTTATGACACTTTGAAGACATAAATACCAGACAATAATCATTTAATCAAACACTTGAAAATAACGACCTTCTTCCAATTTGACGGCGTTGGGCTTATTGTGTAGTTTCATTTGTTTTGAATTTGGCTGGTGATATTTTACTTTGATATATAAGAAAATAAAATGGCACCAGACCATAAAAAAGATAACGACAACAAATAAAGATCACGTGATATAAGTACAAAGTACAGTATGAAGTTTTAATAAATTGGTTCAGTATTAATTGTTATTTACCACTGCCATATTGTAGCGATCAATAAAAAAAAACCCAACTTTTTGCTTCCAAAAATATGGAAATATGCAATTTTTGTCAGGTCGTATGTCTTCATATGTGAGGGTGAGGATGTCCTTCCCCGTCAAGTGCCCTTTTATTAAAAAGAAAGGTTATGGATCGAAATTTTTGTGGTGATTCGCCAAACATTATTTTTCGAGCAACGGTATACCCCGTAAGCGTAAGATTGAAAAAAAAAAATTTACCGTTCCCGTTATTTTAAGATTATTTTTTTTTTTTACCGTGAATCGTTTAACATGAGATCCCATTTCCATCTTCATGTAAAATTTGACACCCAAAATCATCTTCTTTATAGGGGTAATGTGCCATTATTTTACACCATTAATACAAAGTCATTATGTAAGATATTGCATACAACAATAAAACCACAAAATTAAATCTCCTTGGACTAGTAACATATTCTACAGAGTTAACACTTTGAGGTTATCAAAGATCCATCACGATCAAAGAGATCTCAAGTCTCACGACTTGTTATGCTGTGAAGAATTTCAGATCAATTCGTCTGTGTTCCTGTGGGAAGGAGGGTTCTCCTTAAACCATGCAGATTGACAATCCCACGGAACTAGGATTCGACTTCCTTGAGTGTATGTATAGGAATTTATTGTCTTGAATGGAGTTCGATAGAGCTTAATTATTCATTTGATTATGCATTTCAGCTTTGTGGTTAGGATCAATAAGATTTCCCGTTTTTTCTTCAAAAAGATGTATATTTTCACTTTCTTGAGTAATTTTCGAAGCAACATATTTGGAATCCACATTCAGGTAAGAACAAAATGCACGTCGTATTTAAGAGCTTCACTATTTACTGAAGAAAAAAAAAATACTCGCACCAATATTTAAGATTAAAATGTAATCGATTTTTTTTCTTTCTCTTGTAGTGGAGTACGAGCGAATACGACAATCTGGAAGGTAAGATTTATTTTCCTATTATAATGACAAATTGTAATAAAGAACATGGATATATATCATTAAGTATATCATTTTTGGTTATAAATTTAAAATCTGATGTCTAAATATTTGAATAAAACACCTAATACTTTTTAAAGAGTGCTATTATATGACTGAACTTAAGCTAACCTCCATACATATCAGCAGACTTAAGAACATAAGAAAAAAAAAAACCACTTTACTTAAAAGTTTTATTTTATGTGATTTGTTTTACTTGCTGTGAAAAGTACATATTTCCTGCATTTGTGTACGTTATATATTAAAAAGAGGGAAAAAAAACCCAACTGTTTCTATAATGTAGATGTATGGAGAGCAAAATAAAATAAAAGGCCGTTCGTTGGCCACTGGTCCCCCGACGCCAAGGTTATATCGTAAGATTAAATTTTGAAACTACTGTAAACTAGAGGTTCAGGTGAGCCTGTATCACTTACCTGACTTAAATAATTCTGAAAGGGGACCACCCAAGGACCATTTTGAAGTATAAAAAGGGGAGCAACTCTGGTTAGATTTGTCGAAAAATCATCATTATCGAACTTGACCTAGATATTCATGAGATACACTTACATACCAAACCTAGCTTCAATCTGTCTTTTCATTCACAAGTTATCATCTGGAAACCAAGCACACGGACGGACGGACGACACCCATTTCTATAGTCCCCTTCGTCGAAGCGTCGGGGGACAAAAAAACATAACGTCCAGTTAACAAAGAGTATGTTTTTTCTGCTTGACAGTGTTGAAAACTTTTCCCCACTGTTCGATTCACTCCTTAAATTTGCCACCCCACACTGACCGGTTCATTTCTTAGCCTCTAAAAATAAAAATATAAGCTTCCCAGTCAGTACAGAATGTGCTTTTCACAATTATTGAGATCTTATAAATATGTAATATAAAATAATTTCTGGGATATATATAAACAAAATGTAGGTTTATTATTTGCCAGGCAGACCCCATATTAAATCAAAAGAACACATTTTTCACTTTTGAAGAGACAATAATTCTCAACATATAAACAATGTTAGAAGTTCTGTAGTTGAGAAATCAGGAAAGTGATAATATCTCAAAGGGTATATTTGACTTGATATGAAGTACTAGAGGTTCTAATGAACCTATATATCGCTCGTCTAGCATACCCCAAAAACACTGGTGACAAATACATGAAAATATATCAAGAGACATGAATGTTGACAAACCACCAGATACATACGTTTTTGTATGCAAATTTGAGACTCCATATACCTTTCTAACCAGGTTTACTTAACAATTGGCCCAGTGGTTTCATGTGTCATATTTCACATTTTAGTAACTGTGGTCATCTTTGATTGAGGACAGGGATACTGGACATAATTTTGAAAGAAGACCAACCAAGGACAAATGCAACTTTGCCTTTATTTGATCACGTGGTTTCTGATAAATAGATGTTCAAATGTATGTCGTTAGGTTTAATTTGCATATTTGTCCAAATCAAAAAAATTACTGAAAACCCCGGAAAATATATATATTGCTATATACCCATTTACATTTGAGCTCATTTAAATATGAAATGTAGAAGTAATGACCATTTTAAGAAATTTTATATTTTTAGTAATAACGACCATCTTTGACAGACTTGTGGGGCTGTCGATACAGTTTTGAAAGAGATCCATTAGTTTATGATGATTTTATTTGATAAATTAACAAAAGGGATAGGACACAAGTTTTGCCAACTTATGAAGTCTTCTCCCATTAATACAATAAATTCACATAGTATAATGATCATTCTGAGCATGCATATAATACATAAAGAAAATATATTGTAAATAATGTAGTAAACGAATTAATAACAAAAAATAAAAGTTGTGTAGGATGGATGCGAGGTTGGAGAGTAGATAATTATCGAGTAATTATACTACAAGGAATCTTTTTGAAGATTTAATAAAATTGAAAACGTGTTTGAAGATATAAATATTTTCTTCGATCCATTCAAAACTCTTCAAGCCAAATTTAGTCAAAATTAGTGGCTTGGTTTCAGTGGAGATGTCAAATGTATACATGTATTTCTATTTTTAGCAACGGCGGTCATATTTGTAAATTGACGGACCTGTCGGACACAATTTTTTTAAAACGACGAAGCAAGGACACTATTTTCCAAGTTTGGTTAAAACTTGTCCAATGGTTTTAGGGATGTAAAAAGTATGAAAGTTTAAGGATGGACGACGGACGCCAAGTGATGGCAATAGCTCACATGACCCCCCTGGAAGAGCTCAGATGAGCTAAAACATATCTTATACTGAATCCCGTTTCCTTTGTGCTAAACAAGATTTTATTTTATATTCATCCTGACCCCCCTCCCAGAGGGTGTGCTGGGGGTAGAATAGGCTCAGTTTCTCCGTCCTAGAAGCACTAGTCCTCTAAAAAGGGTCAACCCCGCGAGAACCCCGGAGTATAGAAATGGGACCGAGAGCTTTTTCGGCTAGAAGGGGCGTCCGTCGGTTGTGCGAGATGTATAAATTCACAACCAACCCGTCCTTCGGATGAGACGTTAAAATAAAACCGAGGTCCCGTGTTGAGAGATTGCCACCCTCTTCGCACGTTAAAGAACCCAGTGTAACAGCTCATGATGAGCATTATGCTCATGATGAGTGGTCCATAGGATACCTGTTGCACTGGCTAAATTATCCGTCCCTACCCATCACCTTTCCTAGTTTCGAGTCCCGTGGCGTTTAAATTTATAAATGTTCTCGTCCTGAATATAGCTGAAAAATTGCTCGCTGCATGGACGTTAAACATCAATCAATCAATCATATATTAATTCTGGTCGTTTGTTGGACAATTTTCAGACCTTAGCAGATTTCAATCACGACAAACTCTATACTGACAAGCCAAGCACCAAAACAAGGTCAATTTATAAAGTAGAATATATTGGGATTTTATTTAAACAAATTTCTTAAAAAACGAAAGAAAAAAAACCCAGTAACATTTTAGAATGATCATAATCTTCAACGGTATTTGGTAAAAGCAATACATGTATTGACAATTTTTAGTCAGATGTTATTTACAACGACTTGTTGAAAAAATACATTGGAAATAAAATTTAGCTTTTTTTTTTTAAACTTTGAAATCTCAAAGAATAGCTTAAATACTACTGTAGTGTAATACAACCTTTACTACTATGCATTTCCGATAAAATATTTACCCCTTTCAGGTCAATCTGAAATTATTTTTCATTTCGAATAACCCAACCCAACCTAACAATTTAATAGTCACGATTCCATTTTCAATTCTAAGTGACTCATGGAGTTGAATTTTAAACAAAATAAAGTTAAACAATAAGTTTAACATTGACAAAAAAAACCATCCCACCTTTTCTTCGATTCTCAGGCTTTTTTTTCCATTCCTACTCCTCAACTATCACAAGAAGTTTTTATAGACTTAATCGATTTTATTTTTCATTTGATGCATAAAGGAATGCCATTCCGTATGAGTGCAAGGTTATAAATAAGACCGAAAGCCAGATACTAGTAATCCAATACAAACACAATCTAATTAAAATTAAATTTCTCACTTTGCTCTTTTTTATTTATATTTCGCGCGTGGGAGATCGAACACGAGCCTGTAGACATCGCATTCTGGTGACCTAGGGTCAGGCATATGTAATGAGATGCAAATAAAGGTAACGACCCTCAGAACAACCAATCAAAATCGTTCTCTGATATCACACATAATAAGCACACATATATTTGATTTGTAATAAATACGCCTAGTCGTGAGAGGGCTTCTAATTGCCATTGAATTGTGCCGTAAATTATGAATTTTCACCTGAAGACGTCTTCTTGTCTCCGGAAATGTAAACAGTTGTCGGAACAATCGGGCTCCGACATAGTCGCTATAGATAACTTTGGAAGAATTCCGAATGGATTTCTTGCATAATTCATTAGCACCCAGAGTTACGTCCCTTGCATAAATCCACTTTAAAGATCTCGTAAGCGATCATTTGAATGGACAATATTTTGCTTGACCCTAGATCACCAGAATGCGATGTCTACAGGCTTGCGTTAGATCTCACACGCGCGAAATATAAATAAACAAGAGCAAAGTGAGAGATCTAATTTTAATTAGATTGATACAAACACATATTGGCATCGTATTGCAAATGGAAATGTTTCGAAATTTGATTTTGTTTTGTTTTGACAACTTCCGTTGAATGTTTCATTAAATGTATATATAATTATGGTTTAATTTCTTTATTACAAAAATATTCAAATTATAATATAAAAATAGTTCGATTTTTTCGTCAAATGCCATTATTCAAATTACAAATGCCTTTCTTCTTCAAATATAATAATTTGTATGTCTATATTTTAAAACAGAATCAAATCAATAATTGAACAATAACGAGCTGTACAATAGACATTTTATCAGTCTATTTGATTGTACAAATCTAAGGATAATCCGAGAGTAATACATGTAGCCAGGCATATACGATTTCATCACCATTGTGTGTTTAATACATTTAAATTATTAAAACATTTATATTAGTTGTAATTAAAAACTTTAATCCGACATTTTATTAACGCATCGACTCGACTTCAACCTACAACATGTCAACTTAATACTGTGTATTGTATAGTGGATATGCACTGCTGGGGAGTAACGTATGGGGCCGAAACGGAAACCGACCAAGAAGGAGGGGGTTGTAAAACTCCCCCCAATAGATACGTCTCCTCGTCCTAATCTTGTCAGTAAAAATTCGTAAGTACTTGCATGAAAAGTGAATTATAATTTCAATAATGTTTTTTGTCTATATGCATGCCCTTTAATATCGCCCAAGGTTGACCTAAGCGTTCAATTAAATAGACGTTATCCGTTATTCAAACCAATTTTTAATTCATTTATAATACGGCAACATAATTCTAGTTGGTTCCGAGGGCAATAACTTCGTTTGAGGTTTCATACGACCTGTTACTCGAACATTGCCAATAATTTTGCTATACGTCATAACCATATATAATATTAAGAGTGTGGTCATTCATTAAAACATTTGACCAATGAAAAGAGATATACGACACCGTCAGTTTAACTGGTCGAAAATTATTGACAACCAACAGTTGGATTGGAAGTATAAACTAGAATAAAATACTTTTTAACATTTACCAAGGTATAAAAAATAGAGCTGTAGACTTCATTTCCCCCCTTTATTTCTCAAAGAGCCAATGCATAACATTGGTACAGGAACAATAACAATTGTCCTTTGTTTTTTGTTTGTGTTTTCCAGTTGCACTTCAAATGCTTCAAATTAGGGGTTATGGTGCTTAACACCACTTTCAACAATATTTCAGTTATACCATTACCATTATTGGTGGAGGAAACCGAAGTACACGGGGAAAGCCATAGACCTGTCGCAAATCACTAAAAACTTTATCATATAATGTTGTATCGAGTACACCTCACAATGAGCAGGATTCGAACTTACAACCTTAGAGGTTCTAGCCACTGATTGCACATGTAGTTGTAAATCCAACTACTATACCATCACCACGACCACGACGGTCTCTCTTCCAACTGTGTCATTCATATATCACCATTATATCTTATGTACTTATACTGTGTCTTTTTAGAGAACGTTTTAAAGATTTATCAAAACACAAAGAACCCAAAATAGAATGGTGGACAAACGTCGGGTAAGTTACTTTAAATATATTTGTAAACCATTTTGCTCAGACAATGTATATTACTATAAGAAATAGTTACAAATGTAAGAGGTCCTGCAGGCTCCATTTAAGTTGCTTAGTAGAGATATGATCTACAAATCTCACTTGTGATTTTAGTCAATACCATTGTCTATATAACCAAAGGCTAACATTAGACGATATCGTTCACTGGCAATGAAGATTTAATGAATCATTTCCTATCATATAGCACATGTTCAATTTTTTATCCCTATTAAATCTAATAAAAATAGATCTTTTCACTTTTCAATTGCTCCCCTTTATTTGGCACTGTGTGGGAGTACCACATGGGAGGTCTAACATCTCATAAGGGGTCACATTCAGGCGACCTTTACTCGTCCAATCATATTGCCACTCGGAACATCTTAGAAGTAATTCAATTAACTGATTTAAATTTGTCTATTATAATTTAGCTTGATTTATTTGCCGGTACGGAACAAGCGTTTCGCGTCATCAACAAATGTGCTAATACGGAAGTACACACCGCCATTGAACCGAATAATATTAGCGCATTGAATTCAACAATGCAGTTTGTGACAGCACAGGATTTGGAAATTGTATCACTATACGCTGAATATAATACAAAATATGAAAAAAATATAGCCGGAAACGAAGAAGAATGCAACACAATCACTGGGGTAAAGCTGACGAACCGTAACTGCAATTACGGTTATCCAAGATGGCGGACGTGGAATCAGGTAAGAATCTTTTTTGTCGATTAAATTGTTTCTGTAATGTATTTTAAATGGCACATGCATTGGTACGATAGTAATCTATGAACTTATCACAAGGAAATCACAAATTACGACTGAAAAATGTATATGAAAGAGAAAATCCGATTTTAAAAAATCGCTAAGATGACCGTAACTGAAAACTGAGATGACCGCAATTGATGTTGACAAGATATGAAGGATTACGAGGATGTCGACGATGTTGACAAAATGTACAGGAGGATTACGAGGATGTCGACGATGTTGACAAGATGTACAGGAGGATTACGAGGATGTCGACGATGTTGACAATATATGAAGTATTATGAGGATGTCCACGATGTTGACAAGATGTACAGGAGGATTACGAGGATGTCGACGATGTTGACAAGATGTACAGGAGGATTACGAGGATGTCGACGATGTTGACAAGATGTGAAGGATTACGAGGATGTCGACGATGTTGACAAAATATGAAGGATTACGAGGATGTCGACAAGATATGAGGGATTACGAGGATGTCGACGATGTTGACAAGATATGAAGGATTACGAGGATGTCGACGATGCTGACAAGATGTGCAGGAAGATTACGAGGATGTCGAAGATGTTGACAAGATATGAAGGATTACGGGGATGTCGACAAGATATGAGGGATTACGAGGATGTCGACGATGACAAGATATGAAGGATTATGAGGATGTCGACGATGTTGACAAGATATGAAGGATTACGAGGATGTCGACGATGTTGACAAGATGTACAGGAGGATTACGAGGATGTCGACAAGATATGAAGGATTACGAGGATGTCAATAAGTTATGAGGGATTACGAGGATGTCGACGATGTTGACAAGATATGAAGGATTACGAGGATGTCGACAGGATATGAAGGATTACGAGGATGTCGACGATGTTGACAAAATATACATGATTACGAGGATGTCGACGATGTTGACAAGATATGAAGGATTACGAGGATGTCGAAGATGTTGACAAGATATGAAGGATTACGAGGGTGTCGACGATGTTGACAAGATGTACAGGAGGATTACGAGGATGTCGACCAGATATGAAGGATTACGAGGATGTCAACAAGTTATGAGGGATTACGAGGATGTCGACGATGTTGACAAGATATGAATGATTACGAGGATGTCGACAAGATATGAAGGATTACGAGGATGTCGACGATGTTGACAAAATATACATGATTATGAGGATGTCGACGATGTTGACAAAATATACATGATTACGAGGATGTCGACGATGTTGACAAGATATGAAGGATTACGAGGATGTCGAAGATGTTGACAAGATATGAAGGATTACGAGGATGTCGAGGATGTTGACAAGATGTACAGGAGGATTACGAGGATGTCGACAAGATATGAAGGATTACGAGGATGTCAACAAGTTATGAGGGATTACGAGGATGTCGACGATGTTGACAAGATATGAAGGATTACGAGGATGTCGACGATGTTGACAAAATATACATGATGATGAGGATGTCGACGATGTTGACAAAATATACATGATTACGAGGATGTCGACGATGTTGACAAGATATGAAGGATTACGATGATGTCGACGATGTTGACAAGATATGAAGGATTACGAGGATGTCGAAGATGTTGACAAGATATGAGGGATTACGAGGATGTCGACGATGTTGACAAGATGTACAGGATTACAAATGACACGATGTCAACCATAACAATGTAAACGCTAGTGATAAAATATACAGGGGGGATATGATAATGAAACGACGTTGTTCACATCGAGATGATAACAATGTATAGGGATCACATTACCGACACTCTAAAATCACTCTAAAGTGGTCCACATTGTGATGCTGGAAATGTGATGTTTACATGGTGCCATTGACATAGACTACCAAATTTGTCTCAAGATTTGAGAGAACGTACCTTATGTATGTTCCAGCTATCACAATGTTTTTTTTGTTGTAGACGTTTGACGTTGCATCGCATCCAACGTCGGTTGTAACAGTGGTTCCACGGCAGATAGAATTCATTCTGGGGTTTTGGACGACCAACAGTCACACCTCCAGCTGGTGACATGCTTATGCTAATTTCCCTATATGTCACTCACACGATAGATTCCTTCCTGTCACAGCCTCCAATAATGTTGGTCTAAGGAGACGGTTAGTATATGAACAATCCATAAGAAGCTTCATATTGCAACCCTCTCCCTAGATGTACATATTGAGGCTAAACTTTTACTAACGACATCAAACGTCTGGCGTTTGTCATGCACGATCACGTTGGCAGTTGAACAACGCATGGGGTCATGCATTGCTTTCCGATGTTTTCTCTTGCTATATACAATGTATTATCATGCTCAAGTTTAACGAAGACAAAGCAAACTATTAGGGGACCATTGTGAACAGGATGATAAATGTGGTGTCGGAAGCATGATTTGAAGTGTAAACACATAGGACAGATTTTCATTGTTTAATGGTGAAATATACAGAGGAACAATTTTAAAAACACAAAGCCGCCAATTATATATATATATATATGTCGTAGACTAGTATGGACCTCCCTTGAAGTTTCAGCAAGACACGACCAAAAGCTTCATTCGTATCAATGGATTTCATAAGCAGCAGAACACTGATGTCATGCCACGATCGTCAACATCACTAGACATGGATCCAATTGAGAACATCTGGGACGAATTGAATCGCCGTGTCTGATGTAGACCACAAAATTCAACAACTCTGGTAGATCTCCATTAATCCTTACAGTAACGGAACAACATTCTGGATTGGCACAAAGACATGCATGTTTGAGAAGACCATCCAAGAAATATTCAATCCATGTTTGCTAATAAAATGGTTCAATAGTTTTTTTTAGAAATATTTTTTTTTAAACACTTTTACATACTTGGGACCTATGTTAAATATGTGATGGCAGCCATCTTGCATATCCGATCAACGAAAAAGCTATCCACTTTGTAAATAACCACCACCATTGATGTCAATTTTTGGTTCATGTTTGTTGTTTCTAAGAAAATGCTTTTCCAAAATTGACCTTTGTGTGGAGGTCATCTTGGATTTCCAATCGGCACAATAATCAGACAATTTGCATTTCATTTCAAAACATTGTCGTTTCCATCATTTTCAATTTAGGCATAATTCTGAAATCATGAAAGGAATATTAACCAAATTCGAATTGGACGCGTGTACTGCAGTTAATAACATTGTTTAATAAATTGCAAATGATTTGCACGAACAGAACTTTAGTTTCCCCACAAATCAAGGGGTATAACTCCAGATAAAAAATGGTAAAGTCTAAAATCAAGCTAGGCATGCCTTTAACTGCTCCTGATCTTGTGTATAAATTTCAAATGATTTGGTGAAAGGGAACTTGTTATTGAATGGAACATGAGAAATTATAATTTTTCGGCAAGTCAAGGGGCATAACTCCTAAACGAAAAAAATAGTAAAGTTCAAAATCGATCTTGGCCTGCCCTATATGGTCCCTGATATTATGTATAAGGTTTGGTTTATGGTGTTTAACGTCACTTTTAACAATATTTCAGTTAAAACGTGGCGAAGGAAATCGGAGTCACTGATGAACTTTATCACACAATGTTGTATCGAGTATACCTCGCCATGAACGGGGTTCGAACTCACAATGTTAGTGCTGATAGGCACTGACTGCACAGGTAGTTGTAAATACAACTACCATACGATCACGAACCCACCTTATGTATACCTATCTGCTTATGGATAACTAAGTTATTGAGCGGAAACCAAATGCGGAACAGATATTGACAACGCTAAGTGCCCCTTTTACACCCCCCCCCCCTTTTCCCCACGGACATAAAAATGTCCCTAAAATATTTATTGGAATTTATCATACTTATATATTTATAGTGTAAATACATGTATGCTGAATATCAAATAGTAAATTGTTTGTACTTAAGTGTGCTGTTGTCTCGTATAGGGTGTTTTACCATTATCGTATAAAACATATTGGGTAATAGTATATTTAAAACTACCAATTTGATCATACAAGACATCTACCGATATAGTCTTTAATGACTACGCAAGCAAAAAATCAGTTGGTCTAATGTTACATTTTATTACCCTGACACAGGTATTATTCTAGTTAATTAAAATTCGACTTGTATCAAAAATGCATTTTTAAATTTGGTGACAGATATTAGATTATTATCAGGTAAAATGGGTTTTATGAATGACAAATTTTAAACAATACCACAGAGGGTATTTACATACTTGTTAATATTAGTCAAGGTCTAAATCAAGCCTTTGAAGAAACAATGACTGTTTATTGAACTGTACAGAAAACTAAGGAAGTGTAGAAACAATTCAAATCTATATTTATTTTTAAATGAAGAATGTTACTGTAATGTTTTATGGAAACCGCCAAACTATTTTATAAAAGTACAACTGCCCTAGTATGGTTTAAAGTGATCAAAATTTAGGTTTATGACAACAAAGATGTGCTGTAGAAATTTTGTTGATTGATTTGATTGATTGGTGTTTAACGCCAACTTTAGCATTATTTCAAATTTGGTTACCAGCCTACTCTTCAGTTGAAATTTGTTTTCCACATTATTTATTTCAGACATTAAGATATTCAGAGCTATCCATTGGCAGTAGAATCACTGTCAAGAGATTGTCCTTTGACGGAGCTCTATCGGTTATAACAGTAAGGAAGAGCTACCCATTGGCAGTATAATCACTGTCAAGAGATTGTCCTTTGACGGAGCTCTATCGGTTATAATAGTAAGGAAGAGCTATCCATTGGCAGTATAATCACTGTCAAGAGATTGTTCTTTGACGGAGCTCTATTGGTTATAATAGTAAGGAAGAGCTACCCATTGGCAGTATAATCACTGTCAAGAGATTGTTCTTAGACGGAGCTCTATTGGTTATAGCAGTAAGGAAGACTTACCGATTGGCAGTAGAATCACTGTCAAGAGATTGTCCTTTGACGGAGCTCTATCGGTTATAACAGTAAGGAAGACCTACCAATTGGCAGTAGAATCACTGTCAAGAGATTGTCCTTTGACGGAGCTCTATCGGTTATAATAGTAAGGAAGAGCTACCCATTGGCAGTA
>MJUT01033541.1:331344-344002 GCA_002080005.1 Gigantidas platifrons
AGTAAGGAAGAGCTACCCATTGGCAGTAGAATCACTGTCAAGAGATTGTCCTTTGACGGAGCTCTATCGGTTATAATAGTAAGGAAGAGCTACCCATTGGCAGTANAATCACTGTCAAGAGATTGTTCTTTGACGGAGCTCTATCGGTTATAAATGAGTAAGGAAGAGCTACCCATTGGCAGTAGAATCACTGTCAAGAGATTGTCCTTTGACGGAGCTCTATCGGTTATAATAGTAAGGAAGAGCTACCCATTGGCAGTATAATCACTGTCAAGAGATTGTCCTTTGACGGAGCTCTATCTGTTATATACATCTAATCTTATATTACAACAGCATGCTAGCAAGAACATATTTCTGCTTTTAGTTTAACATCACCATAATTTTATCCAGTTGATAATGCAAGACGAACACAGAGAATATCCGAAAATTTACAATACAAAATATATTGAGAAATCGACATACATTTATATGTAGCGAACGTTAAACACATTTAAAGCGACGATTCATGCTGTATGGTTCTTGTCAGTCAGCCATCGTTGTTTGAACATAACTCACGTTGCTTACCATCGTCAATATTTAAAGACGGCTAATCAGCCATGCGCAATCACTGACGATGGTCGTCTACAAACTTTTTGGTAATTATCAAATATGTGAATGTATCATGTTATGTTTTTTTTCAGTCCAAATGTTATGTGGGGAACCCAGGAGATGTTATGGCCAGTTTCAAGAAGTATACCAGATGCTAGCGAGAGAGTCAAAATGCTAGCTTCGCCCAAGAAAAATTTCCAAACTGAACAAAGCTCAGGGAGGTACATAGTATACTAATAGGCCAATTAACAAAAGTGCACCAATCAACAATTACCTTTTACAAAAATGTTATCAACATTTTTACAAGGTTTTGTGATCGATCATTTAACTTGTAGTGGGAATCAATGTCTTCCACCGAGCCAATTTTTTTTTCGCATGAGACAAAAATCCGATTATTTTTTTTTTTTTCGAAATTATTTATTCCAATTTTATCGAAAATGTCTAATGGAAAACTGCAGGGCCAGAACATCTTCATTTATTTTATATATTTCAAGTCAATTTACACATTTCTATAAAATTCGACGACAAACTTTTTTTTTCAGGAAAAAACCCAGCCCCTGCTCCCCTCACAAAGTTGAATGGTCGTCCCTCTTACTTGAGATTTGTAAATTTTCAAAAGTTTTAAAGGGTACAACTGCATCGTTGTATATTTTTATCTTCCGGTGGTTACTAGGATTATTGACAATTTACAGGGATTATGTTAGTTAATACACAGTTACACACACATCTGTATTAAAATCAAAAACTAAGACTGATTAAAATTAATAAGAGTGCTAATCCTTATATTTTGTTTCTTAAATCAATGTAATTTTTGGGTTCTTAAATCAATGTGAACATGGCGACACCTGAAATAGAAGCATGGGAAATGTCATAGGTTTGATTGTATATGTATATATTCAAAAAGACGGCATGTGACAAATTTTATTATGAAGTTTGGATCCCTATCATTATTTTACGATTATGATGACGAAAGACGAGAGCCTCCGAATTTGGAACGTATCAAACATCTGGCTAAACCCAAAGTCATAAAAAGAAATGGCTCCTTCTACCAAGCCGAGTAAGTAAATATTACACAAACAACTACTAGTATATTTTTGTTGGTCCCACTAACAATCTATTATTGTCTAAAACATTTGCATTGATGGTCATCACCACGAAAAGGATTTCTATGTTTTAACTAAGCGAATACACGTTTCCACGTGTGACAACTTTGAATCTAAACCCACATCGACAATTGAGGACTTGACGAGGACTGCTGTGTGTACGAACTTTCATTGACTGTCCATGTCTATGTTTTCATTCGTGTGATATGTGGTCTTTTTATTGGACACGAATTTATTAACTTTTATCGTTTGTTTATATACTACTGTTGGAGAGACAATTATCAAGAGGGTGTTGGGATCAACTGATATAACCCCGCCACGTTTTTATCGCTTTCCCAGACCAGTACCCGTGTCTCAAGTCGTGGTCTTTTTTATGTAATAATTTGAGGTGAGAGGTGATTGTTCGTTTTGTTGATACGGGTAGAATTGTTGACCATCACTGTTTAATAAACTTTCTTTTAATAAGATGTCAAATCTAAACGCGTTAATTGCATTCTCTCTCTTGATTTCGTGTTGATGCTTGTTCGTCTCTAAATTAAAATACGTCCAGATTGTTCTATGTGTTCATTCAGTGAACTTATTGTACTCTGGATGATTCATTGATACAAGTATAGCACCTAGACAACAAAACCCATGAAACATCTAATATGTTTTTTCGTCTTCTTTTTTTCAGGCCCATATTTTACTATAGTTGTGGACGGCCATCTATGGTATGGGAGCTCAAACCAATGCAACAATCTGCCAATGCCAGAGTACAAGAATTGGCTAAATCAAAGGCTATTCATAAAGAATACCGGGAAGATAGGTAAATAATAATAATAATAGTATTTATAAACCATAAAAGCTTACTTTTACAATTCTTGTTCACGAAGTATTTGCTCTATCATGCATACTTTATGCTTCTGAGAGAAAAAAATACGCACAAAATCTATAATATACACAATTTGCTATGTAATGATTTTTGCCTTTTTCTACGATTTTTCTAATGTATTTTAGAACTGTTCCGACAGTGTGCTATTTTTTGTATCTCTATAATCAGCAAAATGTGGATGTGCAAATCTGAAGCAAGCCAACACCCATAATCTAAGAGAGCGAGAAGAAAAAAACCCCAACATTTTATACCTGTTGTAGGATGTCTGTGAATCGTTCTAGTCGATTGCTGACATCATGCTTGAGGCAGTGAACAACTAACAAATTTTATTTTTTTACCCATTTATATCATTAAAAAAGTTCAAGTTGGATTTTACAGTAAATTCCGCACCTATTGGAATCCCAAAACTAGTCTTAAAGGAGCACCAATGTATAATGGAGACCACCCAAGGGAAAGTACTAAGCTAATCACAAAAGACTTTTGAAGGCGAAACAAAAATACATGTACGATATGAACAAGGGCACACAACTGGAGTTGTAGGATTTGTTATATCTTTTAAATAATTATGAATAAAAACGTAGATATCAAATTTAGTGAGAAGGAGGGGTTAAAACAGTTCACAAGAATCCATTAGTGAGAAGGAGGGGTTAAAACAGTTCATAAGAATCCATTAGTGAGAAGGAGGGGTTAAAACAGTTCATAAGAATCCATTAGTGAGAAGGAGGGGTTAAAACAGTTCACAAGAATCCATTAGTGAGAAGGAGGGGTTAAACAGTTCATAAGAATCCATTAGTGAGAAGGTAGGGGTTAAAACAGTTCATAAGAATCCATTAGTGAGAAGGAGGGGTTAAAACAGTTCACAAGAATCCATTAGTGAGAAAGAGGGGTTAAAACAGTTCATAAGAATCCATTAGAGAGAAGGAGGGGTTAAAACAGTTCACAAGAATCCATTAGTGAGAAGGAGGGGTTAAAACAGTTCATAAGAATCCATTAGTGAGAAGGAGGGGTTAAAACAGTTCATAAGAATCCAAAGTTAACAGACGTCGGATGACTTTGCCATATAGCCTTTCCAGGCTTTGATTTCATTTATAATATACATTTTTGTATAAACTAAACATTTTATATGCATAAACAAATATGATACTCATTTGCTCCGTTTGCAATAAAATCATTCTTGGACTACATTTTTGTACACGGTTGTTTCTTCCCTTTCCATCTGAGGTTGTATTTGTGCTTACAAAAAAACAAAAACAAAAAAACAGGAAAACTTTTGAAACACGATTTCTGTCCATACTGCCATTTTATTTTGTTATTCAATTTTTTTTTAATTTGGATGCAAAAGCATTAATACATCATTCAAAGACTAAGTTCTGAAGATCAACCATTTTCTATTTTGGGGTTGGAGTTATAGTGTTCAAAGCCATTTTCAACAATATTTCAGTTATATTATGGTGGTCAGTTTTATTGGTGGAGGAAACCGGAGTACCCGGAGAAAACCACCAACCTGTCGTAAGTCATTGACAAACTTTATCACATAATGTTGTATCGAGTACACCTCGCTATTTTGGGTCCAAAATACTAAATAATGTGTAATAGAATATTTTATATTTACACAGAGACAATGTCTACTGGAGAGATTATAACGACTATATACAGTAGGTCACACCTTCGATGTTTTGCTTCATTTGTTATATTTTTCATTCTTTATTTCCAGTGAATGCCAAAATAAATTAAATGCTATTAACCATAACCGCATGTGAATAACCATTAGGCATATTGTTGTACCTTTTTAACGCTTGCATCTATGTATACTTATTAAACAATTCTATTTTTGCATGGCCAAACAGTGAAATCCCAGAATAACACTACATCTCTGTTTTTGCATGACCAAACAGTGATATCCCATAATAACATGTGTATCTCTTATTTCCATGGAACCTTGCAATGTACTTTACATATTACTTAAAACCAAGCCCTCTAATGCCGTAAGATGGAAAAGACACATGAACCAATCCCAGCAAAATTACAATTATATGTTGCAGTATTTGACAATTTTGTAATCAATAATAGTCATACAAAATAACCCCTAAAAAATCAACCCTACCCAATAGTTACTCGTTAGAATCTATTGTTTGTCGTCTTGTATGTGCAAGGAGCATGAAATTCTTCAATCACGGTAAACTCGTTTAATTCTCATTCTTAGGAAGATTAAATTCGTATCCGAAACCACAGGGGCTTGAATCGCTTTCATAGAGGTCACGCGGCCTATATACCCTATATACATGTACTAATTTAGGCCGCGTGACCTCTATGAAAGCGATTCAAGCCCCTGTGTCCGAAACCAGGGGATTCGCCTTCCGTGTGGGATAATACTCCACAGCGAAGAGAGTACTTCCAATTTCCTAATTATAACAATTGATTTATACTCTAAAATACCAGTCCCACTAAATATTAAAATATAATTAAATTAAAAATATATTAACATATGTATATATATGTGTGTATGTATATGTATGTGTATGTATGAGTATGTAAGCTAACACACATACATGTATCTCTGCCCTATGCCTTGTATTCTGGACTGCTGAGGTAGCCTTGTTATATTATATTACAAGATAGTTTCTATATACTATCTGGTTGGATTAATGCTTGTATATGTTTATATGAGTTAATAGTAATCCTTTATTCTGCATTGTATTTGTTGTAATATCTAATCATTGTAATACTTATGCCCCTTGTGGGTCCTTGATTTGGTAAATAAATTTCTTATTCTTATACAAAAAAATGTGTTGTAAAAATGGGCTGAAAGATAAAAAATCCAGTTAGTAACCGATTGCAATATTGCCATACCATTAAAAAGTAGTTGTAAAAGTTGCATTCTGTTTTTGTTTGCACTGTAGGTTTTGCTTTATAAAAATATGCTAAAAAATAATTCTGGTGTGGGATTGATTTCATGTTTTATGATACTGTACATCTTAGTTTTTAACCTTTTAAATTTTTCTTTGACAAAAATATATACAAACAAATTGCATTCAGGTTTCCAAACTAACTAACCATTTCCAATTTTTATAATAACATGGTCAATTATATATTTGTATATTAATCAGCTTTTAGTGTAGAAAGCCCCACGTACTTCTCTCCCTATCAATAAATCCTAAACTACAATGTACGTGTATATATGTTTAGGTTAGCCAATCAATAATTTTGAACTTGTTAACTAACTATATGGTATGTTTTTATCAAACAATGGCAGTGTAAATCAATGTAATATATTTTATATGCACGGGTAACATTCCAAAAATTATATTAAATCTAGGAGATATGATCAATGTATTGTTTCAATATCATAATCTCTGTTTGTAGCTGTACAAGAAGTAAACCATTTAAAATAAAATAAAAAAGGCTTTCATTAAATTATTGAGAAGCATGACAGTAATAAAAATATCACTTAGATTGTAACAAGAAGGGATACGTATATGAAAGTACATGCACATATACTCAGATTGGTTATTTAACAATATTTGTTAACAATTATTCAACTGTATTTGTTATGCAATTTTGCCAATTATTTTGAGGGAACTTTAATATTAACACCCACAGTGTGATATAGAGATCAATTTACCATATAATAGCTACCGTGTACGTAGTTAAGTCTTTGTTTATCTTTTTCTAAACAATCAGTTTTATAGTCCTCCACGCAAGGGGTTTTTTAATGTGCATCACGGGAAGATCAATGCAAATAATTTTATTTTTAAACAATG
Organism: Gigantidas platifrons; assembly: GCA_002080005.1. Lineage (NCBI taxonomy): Eukaryota > Metazoa > Mollusca > Bivalvia > Mytilida > Modiolidae > Gigantidas > Gigantidas platifrons. The sequence continues at coordinate 337,668 of MJUT01033541.1, forward strand.
GATAGATCGATTGAAATACACGTATATACTTTTAGGAGACAGTTTTTATACAGTTGTGGCCGAAATACACCAATATGGCTAGTTTCAAAGGGAGCAATGCAAGCTGATGATCGGCCTCGGACACGTCAACTGTCAGAACCAAAACAACCACCAAAGGAGTATGAAGGAGCTCGGCAAATAGAAACTGTTGTTCCCACAAATGCATTGAAAGCTCAGGCATCGGAACGAGTTCAAAGTTTGGCTAATCCAAAGAAAAGACCGGAAGGACCATTTAGAGAACCACAGTGGCCTGTAAGTTTGTAAAATATGATTCTGTTGATTTCATTTTTAATTTGAAACCAGTTTCTGTCTTTAATGTTTATACTTATTTCAAAATGAAAAAGCAAAAATATCTGCAACCAGTATTTTCAATTTATATTTTTGTCAATTTTACCTTATTATGCTAAACCAATAGAATATCATGAAACTTCAAACCGCCACCATATGACTGGAATATTGTTGAAAGTGACGTAAAACACCATAATCCAAACCCTGAATCTTACATTTATATACACGTATTTGTTTTATTAATTTTACCATGTTCCTTTAGCATGTCTACGGATTATACTTAAAGAATAGAAATTCATGAATATCGTCTGGGGTAAAGCTGATGACCGTAACTGCAATTACGGTCATCCCAAGATGGCGGACGTGGAATCGGGTAAGAATCTTTTTTGTCGATTAAATTGTTTCTGTAATGTATTTTAAATGGCACATGCATTGGGAGGATAGTAATCTATGAACTTATCACAAGGAAATCACAAATTACGGCTGATTTTCAGTTACGGTCATCATAGCGAATTTTTTTAATCGGATTTTCTCTTTCATATACATTTTTCAGCCGTAATTTGTGATTTCCTTGTGAAAAGTTCATAGATTACTATCGTATGTGTCATTTAAAATACATTATAGAAACAATTTAATCGACAAAAAAGATTCTTAGCTAATTTCATGTCCGACATCTTGGGATGACCGTAATTTACAGTTACGGTCATCAGCTATGAATATTCCTAATTTTAAGGCAATATTCGGTCACGAAGTTTTCGGTAAATGTGATTTTTGCTTTTTGATATTAGAGTGTGAATAGCTAAGGACACAAGGACACCAAGTGGTGGAAATAGCTCAAATCATGATGAGCTATAACCTTAAATAGAAAAAGGTCCAAGTTAGCTTTACAGTAAATTAATAAATTATCTTTTTGGAGGGTGGATGGTTGCCAATTGATACCCGATATGCCACAAAAAATATCAGCATAGAAACTCTTTTAAAAGACCAACCAAAACAAAATTTCTTTAACATACTGTTTTTTGTTTAAAAAAAAAAATATAATAACATTAGTTCATGACACCAAAATCACAAGTACAATTACATAGCCCATGTGTATATGTATTCATTTTCGTCAACAGGTTTCTTTATCTGCAAAGAATGCTTCTGCAACAGAAAGATGTTCTGAACTTGCCAGAGCCAAAACAACAACAGATGCTTATCAGAAACCACGGGATGAGATGTGGCCCATTTCTAGAGCAGCTAGGCGTGCAACCGCCACCCCACGAGTAGACGAACTATCAAAGCCTCTCGTTAGGGCATCTATGGACCATGTGCAATTTAACCCTGATGCATTCCTAGTTAAAGAAAGTGCTTTGAAAGGAGTCGTTCCGAAACGTATTGAAGACCTAGCTAGGCCACTGGATAGATAATTTCGCTTGATCTTAAAACAAATCTAATTTATCTCTTTACAAAACAGTATTATTATTTAAGTATAAATCTTTGACATTTTAATGTCATTACCATTCAGTATTATATTATATGACTATTGAATACAATATTGAAGTTGGAAAGTTTGATATATTACCAAAGGTGCTATCCTTGATGATGTAAGTTTCAGCTTGCTAGACATACTGTTAGCTTCAAAACACATGGTTTGTACTCAGATTATTTAAGATTGTTTTTTGATCAGAAAGAAATCCTTTGGAAATATTTTGCAACTTGTAATGATAATATATTTATACAATCGTTTATATGGTATATACTGCCAACATATACACATGCACCATATACTCTTTTTACATATTTTTATTTTCCATAAATTGATGTAAAATTAATGTGTATTTCTCTTGACTTAATCAAGAGTACTGCCTAAAGTTTGCAGTAAATTGGTTGCCGTTTTCTTTTTTCATTGTTACTAGCTAAACTTAAAGATAAAAGTCATTGTTTTTGCATACTTAATTTATTAATCATCAAATGCTTTTGAAGCAAACTTTAAAAAAAGTTCTTTGCACATGGTTTCGGTTATGTCATTCCACTATATATTTTGTTATTAAAAGTTGTATTTGTGTATAGTGATGGCTGACAATAAAACTCATTGGTGAACATTTCTTTATTTTTATTCAATATCTAAAAGAACAATAACATGTTGGATGGACACATGTTAATGTTTGCAATACTTCACCATCAATATGTTTGGTATTTTTTTTTATAACCCCTTGCCATTGGGTAAATACTTTTATGTTCACTGAGAAAATGATTGATAACAAAAGTTTGAAGATGTATAAGGGGTAAACAGAAGTGGTAAAATACAACAGACAAAAGGACAAACAATGATCTACAAAACAATACATAGAAAACTCAAGATTGAACAACAGGAACAACACTAAAACTAGATGAACACAGGTGCTCTGGAGAGGTAAGTCCTTCCTGCTCCACTAGTGACACACATTGTGTTAACCAACTCTCGTTACAAACCCGCTGATAATTCATGAATGAAAGGAAAGTACCAGATAGTTAATACCATAATTGATAATGGTATCAGTGGTCATTTGTGACATAGATATATTCTATAAACATTAACCCAAATGACTGTTTAATTTATGAATAATATACCACAATAAGCCTCCTTCTAAAGCTACATGCTATGACATTCTGTTTAATAAAGAAAGTGCCATTCACAATGATGTCCAGACTTTCATGTCAAATTTTCAACATGAAAAATATATCTATTATGGCTTTAACATATAAAATTTGGTTGAATTTTTAGAAAGAACAATATTCTAAATGATGAAAAAAATCATTTGTTGCACATTTTTCCCCAGCATTTCTCAAATAGGAAGCTATTGTCTCCACTGAAAAAAAACAAAAAAAAACAAAAAACACTGATCAATCCATAATGTTTCTCTGATTTGATCTTTATTAATTACATTGACCAAATTAAAATTAAACAGGAATTATCAGTTTCCAATACAACGATTCTCCAACTGATAGCTTGTATATACAACAGTCTTAAACATTTCTTTACAATTCTACTCTAAAGACAAATACTTGCCAATTGTAGTTGACACTGATCGTTAAGTGGGTGATTGTTGCTGAAGCCAAACTGAGAAATTTTTCAGCTTTATCATGGGGAGTAAAAGCAACTTTTCGATAAGATGTTGATGTCAGCTTAGTACTATTAGACCAAAAGGATTCACATGATTTTTATAGTGCCACCACAACAGTGCCCTGGTAGACATATCACTCCAGGTGGACATATTATTTCAATTTCTCGCCATCCAGTATTTGCTCTTCCTCCTTAGCAGCAATATTAGTCTTTGGTTTGAGGATCAACCACACTCGATGCTAACATTACTCCACCAATACGGTTCATTGGTCATTAAAAACAACTTATTACAATCCAAAATAAATGTCAATAAACACCTGGGCCTTGGGTATAAATAGCCGTAGGTTTTTGAAATTGTCAATGGATATTTACCCCCATGGCATAATTTATTTCCTCACCTATGTATTGAAGAAGATAGTTGTTTTTATATTGAAGGCAGCTAGAGTACATATAACTAGATGTTCATTTCAAATACTTATACATCTATCTTGACAATTTTGCTAATGACAATAGAAAGACAATTCTTCAATATTTGAAAGCACAACATTCAAAATGACAAAAACTAATTCACATAGGAGCATCAATTCATAAAAAATGGAAAAGATTAAGTGCAGTCCATGATCAGCTGAACGTAAACTTGATCCTTGGTTGAATTACAAACTTATCATAATTAATGACATGTGACAATTGTACATATATTCCAGAGTGATACCTATGTATCTTACATGTTAATAGCTGTGTAGTGGTCTTCATGATTTAAAGTGATCTAGTGATTCTTTAGCATTAAGTAAGCAATTTTTCATGCAATATCATGCTGAAAAAAAGTTATTTTTCGAGGAGACCATGATTATGTCTGATTTGTACTAAACAAACATGCCCAGTTAGATTTATATTAGTGGTAGATCACGGAAACAACAGTCTGTGGTAGACATGTCGCTTGCACAGACACATTATTCTAGGTCAACCAGTATTTGCTCTTACTCCTTAATGCTGCATGCTTGGCAGAGAAGCAACAAATACCAATTTCATAGTCTTGGTGTTTTACTGAACCAGTGAAGATATTGAACTTGACCCTTCTGAAGCATTACGCATTAATCCTCGATATTGTGGAAATTAATGTGGTCCAATCACTTGTGATTGCAATGTTGTTATAGAATCTGGATCATCCCTTTACTAAAAAATCTCTACCGACTTGGGTACTCTATATTTGTGCTATATAAAATGTCACACACACACACATCATGACTAGTTACTGGATTTTTGTATTAGGAAGGAAAGATAACTGTTCAACTTTGATATCCAACCGCTTTGAATGCATCAGAGGTATAAAAACCTCTGATGCATTCAAGATCTTCCAAATATTAAAAAAAAAATGTAATTATAGAACTTTCCCCCAACAAATGTCAAGTTTATATACATATGTAACTTGTTTTGTTCATGTTTCATTTCAACTGTAACATGATTATTTTAGTTACAATCTTAAAAACAAAACCTGTGATTACAACTATAAAGAGAATGTGTCCATAGAAAACATATGTCTCTGCTTCCTGCTAATATTAAACCAAGAGATCTTGTGCTTCATGTACCTACAGTACCAGGTGATAGCAAGGAATTACAGGTGAGATCAAGCTCTCCATGTACATACAGTACCAGGTGATAGCAAGGAATTACAGGTGAGATCAGGCTCTTNTTACCTGTCAAAATATGTGTATAGAGAGAAAAAAAAACAGCAACAAAACATCGAATAAGTTTTAAATCGTTCCGAGAATCGGGACATGCGATGCTGGTGTTAGCTCTTCAAAATTTCGCTCGAGTTGTCTCCCTTTCGTCATTAAACAAACCTCACTTCCGGTTTTCGTAACTCCTCTCGAGTCGAACTACGGATGACTCGAATTTTTTCCATGGTCCCATCAAATTCGAGATAACGAGAGTCAACTGTATTAAAAAAAAAATGTAATTACAGAACTTTCCCCCTACAAATGTCAAGTTTATATTTATATGTAACTTGTCTTGTTCATGTTTCATTTCAACTGTAACATGATTATTTTAGTTACAATCTTGAAAACAAAACCTGTGATTACAACTAAAAAGAGAATGTGTCCATAGAAAACATATGTCCCTGCTTCCTGCTAATATTAAACCAAGAGATCTTGTGCTTCATGTACCTACAGTACCAGGTAATAGCAAGGAATTACAGGTGAGATCAGGCTCTTCATGAACATAGAGTACCAGGTGATAGCAAGGAATTACAGGCGAGATCAGGCTCTTCATGTACCTACAGTACCAGGTGATAGCAAGGAATTACAGGTGAGATCAGGCTCTTCATGTACCTACAGTACCAGGTGATAGCAAGGAATTACAGGTTAGATCAGGCTCTTCATGTACATACAGTACCAGGTGATAGCAAGGAATTACAGGTGAGATCAGGCTCTTTATGTACATACAGTACCAGGTGATAGCAAGGAATTACAGGTGAGATCAGGCTCTTCATGTACATACAGTACCAGGTGATAGCAAGGAATTACAGGTGAGATCAGGCTCTTTATGTACATACAGTACCAGGTGAGATCAGGCTCTTCATGTACATACAGTACCAGGTGATAGCAAGGAATTACAGGTGAGATCAGGCTCTTCATGTACATACAGTACCAGGTGAGATCAGGCTCTTTGTGTACATACAGTACCAGGTGATAGCAAGGAATTACAGGTGAGATCAGGCTCTTCATGTACATACAGTACCAGGTGAGATCAGGCTCTTCATGTACATACAGTACCAGGTGATCAGTGTTCGACGTTAAGCGGTAGTCCGAAGCCCGCGTCTAGTAAAAATTATATCGGTCTAGTTGTATGGTGTTGCTGGTGGCCCGATTGGTCTAGTGAATTTGAAAGTAACCAAATGTAGCTATATACTTTTTCTGAATGA
>MJUT01033541.1:352854-363559 GCA_002080005.1 Gigantidas platifrons
GCCACATAACATCTATAGAACTTTACAACCAACCGTGCTGGATGCTCGCAAAGGTCATGTTAAAGCACGAATGACAACTAGAACATATATACTACAGGCAGACAGACACAAATTTAGTAGATATGAGATTGAGCCAACATGCCCTCTATGCGGCCAAGAGCCAGAAGATCTACCACATATGTTAACAACTTGTATGGCACTAAGTGATGTTCGAAAAGAAACATTTCCACCCATTAAATATGAAATCATTGGGAAAGTAGGATTAGAAAAGTGGGAAAACAACATTTAACGACAGAAATAGGATAACCATGTTAATACTGGACTGTACCAATTTTATTGAACTGTTTAATGAATCTAAAGATTTGGAAGATATAGAAACATTGACCAGAAATATGTGCTATAGGATGCATACGTCAAGATTAAGACTGATGAATGGCTGATGGCTGCCGACACTCATCACTCAATTTTAGATTTTAAACTTGAGTTTTTATTGAGTATATTTTAGATTTTAATACTACCTGTACATAGTGTGTAAATATTGAACCAATTGACCCTCAGTCGAGGGGTGTTCCTACTAAGAGGAAGCTGATACGGAGAAAAGAAGAAGTATCACATTATCCGGCAATTGTCTTACTGTCAACAATTGTGACGTGAAGTCTTCAACTTTACCAGTAGTGGTGCTTGATTATGTGGTCGGATTGTTGTTAGCGGCATTTTAAACCATCAATCAATGAATTTCCGATATGAAACACAAACTGCAAAATATTCTCGGGATTTTACATCTATTTAATAAAGAACAATTTAATTCTATTTTCATAATGTATTAAAATTTTTTTGCATTGTTGATTTGAAGAAAATCCAGATTGAGATCTGATTTGTGGACAAGAACCAGATGTGGATTTAATTGGATACCACAGGTAGGGTAAACATGGGGAAATTCGGACTATGGGGAATTTCGGACGTTATTTTTCAATCACGGTTTAAATTATTAAATAATTAGAACGCTGGCTATCACAATTCAAATCCATAAACAGAAATGAAAATGCATTATTGCCGGTCTTTTGTTTTCGGTATTTGTTTGTTGGTGTGGATGTTATCAGTGATAAGTTTCATCAACTTGCCTGAAAGACATCTTTGACCTCAGAGTTTGAGTTAGTTTGGCGGAAAAGTTTGAACTGACATTAAGCATAAAAGACTGTGTATCAGGTATACATGTGTGAGCTTATAACCATTTTTGGCGCACTTTTATTTGAGGAAAGTTAAAAAGTATATATTTAAAATAAGAAATAATATTTTTGTTCACTATTTTCAAAGTATTTTGCAAAAGTTTGTCTGTCCGTATTTCCCCATACGATTTTTACTTGACCTGGGGAAAAACGGACAGAATAAAAAAAGTGATTGGAAATGTTTCTTATCCAAAAACGAATTACTTTTGTATGATTTTGTCATTTTTATATTCATTGTCATGCTATTCAAGTACACTCAATTATTGGTAGGCTTACCGGGCATACTCGGGTCAGTTTCCGCGTGGAGGGGTGCGTATAAAAAAGGGGGAATGTGATTATATGAATATAACATGAATTTAAATTAATGTCCATGTTACTTGCAGGGGCGGGGGGGCGCACCCGCCGCCCCCCCCTAAAATTGGAAAAAATATGATTTTTTTTCGTAAAATCGTGATTTTTCACACGAAATACCCCAAAAATTATTTTAAGTGCGCCCCCTAACTTGAAATCCTGGATCCACCCCTGACTTGATACGAAAATTCATGTTCATCATACTTAACTTTGGCTGAAATAAATTCAGATATATGTTACGGTCAGAAAAACTACGTGAAGTATAAATTAGCCCTATATTGAAAACGTGTCCGAATTTCCCCATAGCTGTCCGATATTCCCCATGTGTGTAAAGTTGAGTTTGAGGACGATGATTGGTCCACCAATGACATGGTAGGTATGTTATTTGCTATTTTTAACTGGGGAAAGTCCTTCACTTTCCGCGTCAACACACGCTTACTTCTGATGTTGACTATCAGGATCTATACAATGTTTTGATGATGAGCAATGACAAAACGTCCGAATTTCCCCATGTATATAACTCCTCTCGATAAACTTAATTAAATTATTTAAGTTCCATTGACGTAAATTAGTCTGTTGCAGCATCACGACGAGTCACGCTTGGCTTCTGTTCTGTTCAGGCATTATTCCTCCGTTGTTCAGAGCACCCACAAATCCAATGGAATTTGTCTATGCACGACCGTCTTAACAGCATTATAGGCTCCCGGACAAAGCAGTGCACGGGATCCCCTACCTACACAACCACTCACAGATTAAACCTATGTTTATTGTATTGGTACTTCGAACACGATCAGTGTCTCAGCATAAACAAAAAATATGCTGTACACAACAACATAGATTAGCATGGGATCCCTATGCTCGTGTGCCCGGCAACTTCTCAGTGTGCCCATATAATTAAAATGGATGCATTAAAGTGACAGTGTCTACGATTTTGTCAGATTTTTTAAAACGGAATTTTTTCTCCCAACAACGTGAGTAAAACTTCATCTAAAACAGCCAAAAACACCCAAAAGTGGTTTTCACGAAATATTTCGGGGAAATGTGTTCGGAAAAAAATGTGTCTGGGCTACTCTAATTCATGTCAATCAAGATAACTCCGCCTCTGTATGATGAACTGCACACGCGCCGAATCGGTTTGAAACAGCTGATGTTGTTTACAAACTAAAATTGTTATAAAAATGGCTAATAGTTTGAGTTTTGATTGATAAATTCTGTTCTTATTAGTAAGTATGACTAATTTATCATCAAACATGCATGAATTATACATTTTAGTCTAATTAAAGATAGGTCTTTGTTGTGATAAATCTGGGTCAATGGCAGGGGTGGATCCATGATATCAAGTTAGGGGGGTGGGGGCGCACTTAAAATAATCGCGCCGAGCAGAGCGATGCGCGAAATTTTTTGGGGTACTTCTGTCACTAGAAAGAGCACATAGGTTTATATGCAAGACGTTACAAGGACTACCCTTTAGAACTAGATCGGACAAGTGTTCCAGTCTCTTGGGCTGGTATTCTATTGAAACATACATAAATATAAGTAAATTGTTATTTTTTGGCAGGCTTTGCAGATTGAAATCCAGCGCTCTACCTAGACAGATTTTGGTAACGAGATTGATGGAATACATATACAAGTGTGTCAAAGAACAGTTAGGTTTTATTCCAGACATTTTACAAATAGCAATAAAGTATAGACTCGATAATTTTATATTAACATTCTTGCAAACTGGAACTTTTCCATCTAAAATATATTGGACTAAAATCGTAAAAGAAAACGTCTATTCAATTGAAGAAAATCTCTGGCGTGAAAGACTAGTAAACGATGATGACTTTCAGTTATTTAGAATTATACATCCAAATATAAAACCGCATAAAGCATGGTCTGTGGCGAAGTCTTTTCCACAATTTCGAAGTGATGCCAAATATGTCGTTAATCTATGCAGCATAGTGAGATATGACAATGGACAATTATTATGTGACAAATGCGGAATACTTTACCAGAACATCATCGAACATTTACTCATATCATGTGATAGAACAAGAGACAAACGAGATGAATTCTGGCAGGACATTATTAACATTGATCCGATAGATTTTAGTGTGCACATGGATAATTTATCTTCTACTGACTTTATATGCACTGTGCTATCATGTGACACTACATATGAACTCGACCAAGACGAACTATTATTTTTCGCTAAAAGTTGTGTGCATCACGTGGTTTCCATATGTAGACAGTTTGACCAGAGTCGCTATTAACTCTATCAATTTTTTTTTGTTCTCTCTTCTCTAGGTTCATGACATTAATTGCTCTTTACATTGTACATTTATTCTAATTTTTTGTGTGCAATATTCATGTAAATCTCTGTTACAGAGGAATAAAAGTTAATATATATATATATCTAATTAAACAAATTTCTGTTTATCTGAGATGGTTATTTGGTCATTTTATTGATTTATCTATCTTATTTTCAAGTTGTTGTCAAACTTAAAAAATATGAAAAATCGTAGACACTGTCACTTTAATAATAACTAAAATCGTAGACACTGTCACTTTAATAATAACTAAAATCGTAGACACTGTCACTTTAACACGGTATTGTGTCTATGATATCACCAGAGCGGTTAAAATGATATGCACTATTCATTAATCGGAAAAACGAGATTGTCCTTTAAGGATGACGTGACTGCATTATGTATGAAGGTAAAAAACCATGGACTGTCCCGGAGAACTTGTCATAAAAATATGTAAACTTAGATAAATCTGATTCAGGTATTATATACACTGTACATGATCTTACTGTACATGATCTAAAAGATTAGCTTCACCCAGTGCCGGATTTACCTATATAGGCTCGATAGGCTGAAGCCTATGGCCTCATAATTTAGGGGGCCTCCGGACAAGGTGTATCATACTTTTAACACTGTTATTGGACTTACACACGGCTTATGCTGTCATAACGTACTGTACTTTCTAAACAGTCCTTCAATAATTTTCCTTACACATTTGCACTCCATTTCAGAATATTGCAGAATTTTAAACACCCCACATAATTTTTGCCTTTATTGAAATTGATTAAACACACTTCCATCTTCCTCCAGTCGTGATGAATTGGGAAGGGTCTCAAAGTAAAGTAAAGTAAAGTAAAGTAAATTTATTTAAAGTCGGCATATATGGACAGTTAACAAGCAAAACATGAGCTCTGATGAGCTCTTTAACCGACTATGGATTAGCCTAGGACCTCTGGCTTCACCCCAGTTATTTTCTTCACATCACAAATACCAATCAATTACTGGTCATAATCAACAAGATGTGATGTCATTCCGAGAGAGAATTGTGTCAACCGAGAGATACTGAACTGCGTATGCTTTATAAATTGACCACGAGTCAAAAACTGGTAAGTAGTTTAAACAGCAAAACTTTCTGATCGTTCATGTAACTATTCTGTGTTTATTTATCTCTATGCACATTATATATACATCTTATATCATTCCATTGCGCATTCTAATTCATATGGTAACTAATTGTATTCTGGAGAAGACTTCATAAGATGGAAAAACTTGTGTCCGATCCCTATTTGTTATATTTAGCAAATAAAAATATGCTTAAACTAAACTAACTATTTGGAAAGGATTAATAGAATCTAACACCGGTGACAGGTCAAGATCGAGAAATCTCAGACACCCAAGGGTAATATTTCAATCGTTCCCTGACAAGGCTTGTCATCAGTGTTTGATTATTTTTCTTACACGTACACCCCCCCCCCCTCAATTTTTTTTGTCTAGTGTGTATATTCGATGATTTGATTTTGATTTTCGGTGTTTAACGCCACTTTCAACAATATTCCAGCTATATCATGGCGACCAGTTTTAGTGGTGGAGGAAGCCGGAGTACCCGGAGAGAACCATCGACCATGGGCAAGCATCTGGTAAACTTTATCACTTGCGGCTGCGAGTCGAGTACACCCTTTTTTGTAATTTACAAAGCCGGGCGTGAACCGTATAGGTAATAGGCTTGTAATGTTAGATCCAGCAACCTAACTCATTGAGCCACCCGGGCCCCTGTATATTTGAAGACAACAGCATCACAACCATCAATGAAATAATACGCAATGTGAAAGAAACACCAAATCACGAACGCTTCAAATTGTAATAATATTTAAAATTCGACTTTCATATCACAATAAATATAACAATAGTAAAGAAAACGTGTTTTTAAACGCACAAATCAACACAAACACTGTTATTAGAAATGTATGTCATTTCACTGTGACGTCAATACCTCGGTCAGCTGTTTGATTCAGTGAACAGAAAATCGATAACTGTTGACAAAAATCATACGCAAACAAATGACACAACATTAAGAGTTTTAAATGATAGATTAGACTTTGGCTACCATCATATTTTGTAAAGCATATTTTATTTTAATCGCATCTACAAACAATAGTTAAGGAATATTTGAAATTGTTGAACAGGTCAATATACGATATAACTTTATTTGGGTCAGTTTACGCTTAATAAACCGCGAAGCGTTTTATGAAAAGCATAAACTGACCCAAACCAGGTTATGCAAGTATATCCTGTTCAACAATTTCAAATATGCCTTATAATGTAATTTTCACAAAAAAAAAAATTAATGATTCCTCGATTTTAATTACGATTATTTCGTCTATTTGAATTTGTCGTTGGCGGATGAACACGTTGGTGACGTCAAAATACCAACCCAGGTTATCGAGTATAACCAAAATTTTTTCTCCAGGCGGAGTAACCAATCTGATTGAAATATTCAAATCAAATTAAATTATTTAGAAATAACACTGAAAAATCTTGAAGCGACGATTACTTTTGACGGGTAACAGGGCATGTAGCTTGTCTTACACCGAGGGGTGTAAGACATATAGGGTCTAACACCGGGAGAGGTGCATGCAAGACAAGCCTCGTCCGGTACGATTTAAATCTTACCCTCGGGTGTCACAGATTTTACTTTTTCACTTTTGAGACAGACCAGTTCCTATTTTTAGCGATGTGAGATTGTCTTATCTTGCACTAGTGCAAGACAAAAAAAATCACGTGCGTTTTACCGGCAAATACATGCTGTACAGTTTATGTCAACTGTCCCCAGTTCTCCATGCTTCACCAATAAAACCACGATTCTATTACATAAGTATTTTTAAATTAATGTATGTATACTATTCTGCTAGCTAATAATTTAACTATCGTGCACCTTTCATGTTTCACGGTGTATGACTTTCAAGTCAGTGTTTGTTTATTTTGAGTAAATAATAGAGTGCTCTCCCTTGTTAGTAACTAACGTACCTCCCTTTGACCAAATTCAAATATTTTTTCACAGCCACAGGTGTAGTGTTGAGTTACATTTATCATATATTTATTAAATACATTGTATTTTATTATGAAATACATTTAAAATACTGCCAAGACACGGATGNAATTGGAAAAAAATATGATTTTTTTGCGTAAAATCGTGATTTTTCACACGAAATACACCAACAAAATTTTTAAATTGACATCCTGGATCCGCCCCATGGTCTTTGGGTAGTTGGAAAGCTTTTTTCATTTTCATAATCTACGCTGAAACTGCAACACCAAAGTGAACCAAACTTCGTAGGGAAAGTCCTTGACAGATCTACTGTCAATAGTACATGTATGTACGGCAGTCCCGCACTCAGTCAAAGACATCAGCTGTTATTAAAAATAGAAATTTCGTCAAATGGCTGCTTTATTTTAGCAAGATGTGGCTCAGGTGAGAACTTTAGATGCATGTTAATAAAATCATGAGTTGTTCAAATATATATTACGGTAATTGTGTCAACTTGGACTTTTGTTGATTTAGTCGGATTAAATTAGGCATAAATTGTCAAAACTTTTATAAATTTTCTCATCAGAAGCCACAGGGCCAATGTGAACCAAATTTTGTCTAGAATGTTCCTCTATGTGGTCCACTTTCAAGATGTCAACCTTTACTAAAATAGAAATTTCCTCAAAATGACTAAAAGCGCTCTTTATTAGCACTTGAAAAAAGTCAAGACAAGGAGCAAGGCTTTAGATGCTGTTGTATAACTTTGCCGAGTATGGCGGCAAACAGTCATGTTTCATCGATTGTAGGAACATGTAGCCTGTTGGTCTCAACCAAGAGATTGAGTTCCTAGCTCAATTAATAGTATAGAAGGTTACTGGATCGTATATCGAAATCAGATATCGAGGATAAAGTTTCAGTCTGGCAATCCAAAAGTCAGAACAACACAAATATCCGGATGTGGAAGTGAAATCAGGTGCTCCAGAAGGGTAAGCATTTCATCATTGAGTAATATGGTTAATAGTTCTGAACAGCAAATTCTACTAAAAAGTTACGTAAATAGTATGACATCACAAATATGATGGACAATCATTTGTTTTAATTGGATTTGGACTTGTTGGTGCAATTTTGTTTTCAATATTTTTCGCATTTCGACATGGTCTTCCAAATGTTTGGGTTCTTCCAATACTGATGAGGTTAACAGAAACTGCAGTATGCAGGTCAAAATTATGAATGTTATTTTTGCATTTATTTGTTTAAGACCCATCAAGATTTTCATTTTACAACTTTAAAGAGGGTCAAAATAATAAAGTTAACAAACTTGTGATAGATTCTACAATAACAAAATCTTGCACCTTTTACGATGTTTGCCTCTTTTTCTCATCTCTTTCTATCGTGTCAATTTGTTTACGTTGAGAAAATATAGAGTGCTCTCACTTGTTACGTAACTAAAGTAAATACATTTTTTTTTACCTCCCTTCGATCAACGTCCAATAACTTTTTTATAGGCATTTGTCGCTGTTGTAGTAGCATTTATAGTATATTTATAAAATACATTGTATTTTTATTGTGAAATACATTTAAAATATTGCCAAGACACTATAAACCGACAATTTAATTCAACAATGGAAAACATTTTTGCGGGAAAAACGGCGTGTAGCTTGTCTTACCCAGGAGCCGGGGTAAGATAGAACAAGCGAAAACTGCAGCAGAGCTGCGAGAGGAGTCGATTAAATAAAACAAAAACATAAATTAAATCAAAGTATCCNAAAGGCCCGAAAAAGTCCGATTGCCAAAACATAATTATTACATTTTAATATTGATAGCATATTTAGTGACTTCGGCACGAATGCCAATCAGTATGACATGACGAATTTGATTGGTAAATACCTGTTACAATTAACTTCCGGCAATGTGTTGTCATGAGATCCATTCCGACTATGCTTTTTTCGTGCCTTCGGCACGAAGACTTTTCTTTGTCTATGAAAATAAAGGGCTAATCAACTTCCGTCAAGGTGTTGCCATGGGACCCATTTGCAACATTTAATGTGGCCGTGCTGATTCATTCTTTTGTTCATATTGGGTGTGCCTTTGGCACGACGATTTTATTTGTTTATTCGTAGTGTTCGTGCCTTCGGCACGACACAAAGTTTATTATTTATTTCATTTACGAAACCTTCAATGACAACCCTGCCTTCTTCAAGTTCGAAAGTAAAACTCTGTTTTCTATTTGAATGATATAGTTGTGCCTTTGGCACGAAACGTAAGTTTTAATTCTCAATACAATTTTAACGTCATTATCTTATTTTATTTCTTTCGTGTTGGTCGCGCCTTGGGCGCGACAAAGATGTTCAATTACGAAAACAGCCAATTGGCTTAAGCTCCTCACACTTCCTCTTCCGAAGTGTTTACAAATATCAACCATGTTCGCTTCGCTCACAGTAACCAGAATAATCCAGTCGTTATATTCCACTCTCTATCGATCGCTTCATGAACAAAAGGCGGAGAGAATCGGAGACGGAAAGGGCTTGAATTATTCGAGTTACGCTCACAGCTGGGTTGATAAAAATCTTTTTCATCTAAATTAATGGACTACTTTATCAAAGAGGTGAGAAAGAAAAATCTTTTCCCGTGAAAAGTGAGAACTACTTTATCCTCTGTGTAAGAAATGAACTTTCTTTTTGTGTATGAACTCTACTGATCGCAAATCGATCGATTCCGAACTTGAACTTGAACCGTACTTGTAGCAGCAGTAGTGGACTCGTCCGATCTTTGCCAAGTGTATGAAATCCTTCTTTTATTTTTAAATTGAACCATTTGTTAGTTTCGCATATCTAGAAGACAAACAGATATTAGTGACAATAATATATTGCGAATTTCAATAAAAATGATCTAAATAAATAATTAATGTATAAACTACTTCTGATCTTTAATATTCGAAACGGTTTCTATTATGAACTGGTTACCGCTTATACGCTGGTATCCTAATATAAGAAATGGCAAAAGCAGATGATGATGCTCAGTTTGCATACATAAGTCGAGCTCCTAAACCAAGACAAGAACAACCACAGGAGAATTATAGCTATTTAACAACACCTATTTTTGTTGATAGTTTCGAAGAACGTGAAACACTATCTGACAAGTTGAAAAAGAGGGCAAAACATAATCCATTTGTTCTTGGGGGTAAGCAATTTTTAAAGGTCAATAAATCGCTAAAATCACGTACACGGTCTCCCAGTCCCATTCCATAGGTCTCCGTGCTAAACAGAAGTAAAATGAGAAAAAGATACACCATATGGTTTGCAGTAGTGTTCATTTTGACTTAGCTAAGGCCAAAACAAACAAAAAAATATGTGTGATTAGGGTAACGTCCCAAAATTTGCTAGGTAGGGATTTTTTTTTTTTTTTTTTTTTTTTAACCTGAAAATATGTATTAATTGTAACGCCGGTTTTAGTTTTAGTTGCGTCTTAGTACATTGTATATGTTTGTGATGGGTGCAGGACGTTTCGTAACCTGGACTGGGTTGCACAAATGTCAATTAAAGTTAAGTCTCAATTAAACCTTAAGTGTAAATTAATTTCATGTACATTTCAAGTAAATTTAAGTGTCAATTAAGATTTAATTGACACTTAAATTTAAATAAGATTTGTGCAACTCAGTCCTGGTCGTTTCGTATCTAGATCGGGACGTTTCGTAACGGAGTAAAAATGTATAGTGAGACGTTTCGTACCTTCTTTTAAACTCATAGATTTGTAATAAACTCGTTAATTAAAATGTTGTATGTATAGTTTAAACTCATTTAATCATCACAAGAGTG
>MJUT01033541.1:388723-409382 GCA_002080005.1 Gigantidas platifrons
TTTGTGTTGTCACCATTGTTGTGTCCAATCATCCATTTTTAAGATGTTATTGACAGTTGTTCTTTATCATTTCTTATATGCTGAATATTCATTTCGTCATGATTTAATTTCGCAGATTTGTGACGCAATTTACAAATTTGGTACCGACGAGTAAAAAATGGATGAACATAGCGAGAGTAAAGAGAATGATAAAAACGAAAATCAAATGAAAAAAAAAAAAAACTGGTGGTGAAACCAATGACTATAATTACATATATTTTGTTGACTTACCCAACATGTGCTGATGATCCCAATGTAATTCTTGTTTCTTGTGGTCTGGAAAATGTGTAAAAGCATTATGCACCAGTAATTACGGTATAGCCAATATTTATAAAATGAACATCACAGACATCGTCAGTAACTGGGTATAAACACACTCCGATACTCTACACGCATCAGAATATACGAGTGGAGAGTATCAGAACGTCATCAGTCGTGGTTTACCGAGGTAAAGTGTTTTATTATCATGTAGTGTGTGGCAAGTAATGCTCACTTAGTATTATAACAACAAACACACACTCATAGAGCTGTAGTAGCGGACCGGAAAGGGGGGGAGGCTTTTAGAAGTGGACCGGAAAGGGTGTTTAGGGGGAGGCTTTTAGAAGTGGACCGGAAAGGGGTGGGGGTGACAAGCTTACAAAATTGACAACAAAAAAGGTCATTTGGCTTCATTCAAAGCATGCCCTTATATCTTTTGATACACTAAGGATATATTTTGTTTGTATTCTAAAAATTCAGCTTTTCAACATTTTTTCCAAAATAAGTGTGGGACAGAAACATAATTTTGCCTTCCCTACATTTCAAAGTGGGGGACATGTGCCCTCCCTTGTCCCGGCTATTACGCCTATGACGCCATCATTTACTTATAACGGAGTTGAATTTTAGACATGCATGTATCTTGATGAATGTTTGTAATTGTAACATACGGATCAGCAACAGTAAGCGTATATTACCCAATAGGCACACAACACCACCAACGCCGTGACGTTATATCCAATAAAAAGCAAACCCAATCATAATCACGGCCACCAATCTATCTAACTCATATCAAAATGATATGCTAACGGTAAAAGTTATCGGGATTTGCGGATATGCATTGGCGGGATATTTTCACGTCTACAAGGAGGTAAGCTGCACATTATTATCTTGTATTCAAGCACTTTTTACAAAAAATGCCATGTAATTCGACGCAATTTAAAAATTCCTATTGCCAGAGTAAGCCGTTTCGTTGACTGATGTGTCGTAATGACGCTAGAATCTTTCTCCTGCGTGTTTTGTCAATCAAAAGAGTTCGATCGTGTCACTGATTGACTGAAGCACAGTCTACAAGCAATTATCTTTTTATGTTCCAAAATTATTATAAAAGACTTGACCACAGTGTAATTTGTAGCATTGACTATTGATTGTTGTATGTCAATCGAAAATTCAAATGATATAAGTTATCGGGATCAGAAATGAGTTAGCGGTATCATATATGAGTTAAATAGTATTCATAATCGATGAGAATCCCAATGAATGTTTTGCTCGTACTACCTTCCGTATTTTTATTGCTCTAGTAAGTTGGTATTAGCACATGCAGTTTTACTTAAGAAAAACAATTTGAAATCAATTTTGTGTTCGAGTTTGTCAACGTTTGTCAGTTCTATCCGTAATATAATCACATTATTGATTTGGACCATAGATTTATCGAATCATCGTTGCTGTGTTTACTGTCAAAATTACGTCTTCCAACCAAAATGGTCCCCATTACTATAAAAAGAACGAAAATTGGGTAAAATGTCATACATTGAGTAAAACTTATTTACGGTTAATTTCAGTCAAACATTAGTAGAATTATCCTTAAATTAGTTTCTTCTAAATTGTCAGTAACCTCGCCATATTTTGCATATACATACTTCTAAGTTGATACGTGGTAGTATGTTACCTTACCTTTACATCAATTTCTCGCTTGAGTGACTTGTATTAAAACCAATTCACCACAACAGTTACTGCTACACCATTGATCCGCCATATGTTACAAATACATACAAATGTAGTAGTTATTGCAAATGTTAATGACCTCGACCTCATTGGCCTAATGGCATGTTTGTTGGATTTTCGTCAATAACATCAATTTTCAGTAATACATAGACCCACCATTATTTGTCTACACAAATAACACGTATCACATATCCTTGACTTCCATTCCACATATTGTGACTTAAGTCACACTTTCCACATATAACCGGCAATTTTGTGTTCAAAACAAGTAACACCGATCTTATATCGGTATTGGTTCTTAAACATGTTTGGGTTTGAAATACTATATTGCTGCCAAACAAGTAATGAATATTAAGTTCCTTCAACTGTTTATTTTTTAGCTCACTTGGCCATAGGCCATGTGAGCTTTTGTCATGGCTAAGCGTCCGTCCGTCGTCGTCCACTCGTCGTCCGTCCGTTAGCTTTTCTCATTTAAATCTTCTTTTCTGAAACCACCTAACAGATTTGAACCAAACTTGCCAGAAATGTTCATTGGATGGTCCTCTACCAGATTTGTGTTTTTGGTGCTGATTTGAAATTCAACATGCTGCCAGGGTCCATAATGTGTTCTCATTGGCTGAAATTTTTAAAAATCGTCTTGTCAGAAACCACCATGCCAATTGAATTGTGACTTTGCAGGAATGATCATTGGGTGGTCCTGTACTAAACTTATGAATCGTTTGCCGATCGGAAATTCAAGATGGCCGCCATGACTCGACTTAATTTAACATTGGGCCCTATGTGGTTGAACGTCAGGCCAAGTTGATAATCAAGGCAGCTTGAGACGACATATTTTTATTACACAATCATAATACAACGTCCACGTCAGCATGAGTTCTAAATATAAACTTTAAGAGTGAGAGCCTAAAATAAGTATTACTGAAATCCGGTATAATAGAAAATAATTAATATTGTTACACTATGCAAAACATGTGTAAAAGTCTTCTCCTCTGAAACCAGTAAGTCAATTTAAAGCAAACATGGCATGAATGGTCCTTAAATGGTCAACTTTCAAAATAATATCCAGTGACCCAGACTTCCATCCAAGATGGCCGCCATCAGCGGACATGGTTTTAACATAGGACCCTATGGGAAATATCCTTAAAAATCTTCTTCTCTGAAACCAGTAAGCCAATTTAAGACAAACATGGCATGGATGGTCCTTAAGTGGTCAATTTTCAAAATTGTGTCCGGTGACCCTGACCTCCATCCAAGATGGCCGCCTACAACGGACATAGTTTTAACATAGGACCCTATGAGAAAATTGTTTAAAAAGTCTTTTCCTCTGAAACTAGTCAGCCAATTTAAAGTAAACATGGCATGGATGGTCCTTGTGCAATATACTTTCAAAATTGTGTCCGGTGACCACGACCTCGACCCAAGATGGCTGCCATGAGCAGACATAGTTTTAACATAGAACCCTATGGGTTTTGAATATTAACTTAGATGTATTCGGCATGCAGACATTCTTAAGAGGGCTTATTTATGTCAGGTGAGCGATACTGGCTCACATTAACCTCTAGTTATCAATCTCATTTTTAGAAAATTGGTTTTGATTTACGACTTATATTTACTTTTCAAAACTTTCGTTTTATTTCAAGTGTGAGACACAAACATCGTAATTGATTTGTTTCACGACACATTTCAAGTTTTACCATGCAACGCATGCATGTGTGCAATACACAATGGGAAAGTACTGTAACCACACAAGTCATTGAGATTCTCATCGATTATGAATACTATCTAACTCATATCTGATACCGCCAACTCATTTCTGATCCCGATAACTCATATCATTTGAATTTTCGATTGACATACAACAATCTATAGTCAATGCTACAAATTACACTGTGGCCAAGTCTTTTATGATCATATTGGAACATAAAAAGATACTTGACATACACCACAATTGCTTGTAGACTGTGCTCCAGTCGATCAGTTACACGATCGAACTCTTTCGATTGACAAAACACGCAGGAGAAAGATTCTAGTGTCATTACGGCACATCAGTCAACAAAACGGCTTACTCTAGCAATAGGAATTTTTAAATTGCGTCGAATTACATGGGCCTTTTTGTAAAAAGTGCTTGAATACAAGATAATAATGTGCAACTTACCTCCTTGTAGACGTGAAAAGATCCCACCAATGCATATGCTGAAATCCCGATAACTTTTACCGTTAACATATATCATTTTGATTGATTGATTGATTGGTGTTTAACGTCCAGCGAATTTTTCAGCTATATTCAGGACGAGAACATTTAAAAATTTAAAAGCTACGGGACTCGAAACAAGGAAAGGTGATGGGTAGGGACGGATAATTTAACCAGTGCAACAGGTCTCCTATGAACCACTCATCATGAGCATAATGCTCATCATGAGCTGTTACACTGGGTTCTTTAACGTGCGAAGAGTGTGACAATCTCTCAACACGGGACCTCGGTTTTATTAACGTCTCATCCGAAGGACGGGTTGGTTGTGAATTTATACATCCCGCACAACCGACGGACGCCCCTTCAAGCCGAAGAAGCTCTCGGTCCCATTTCTATACCCCGGGGTTCCCGCGGGGTTGACCCCTTTTAGAGGACTAGTGCCTCTAGAGCGGAGAAACCTGGTGCCTATTCTACCCTCGGCACACCCTCTGGTAGGGGGTGTGAAGGCGCAAGGAAACCAGAACAGACGGTATGATTTTAAATAATGCAATTTTTGTTCTCTTCAATACAAAAGAGTTCCACAAAATGGCGCCACCCATTATAATAAAAACCGTAATTTTTAACCCTTCTTTGTGATTTTCGAAATAAAAAATTTGTAGGGTATTTTTAAATGTCTTTATTTCTAGGTAATGTATTTAGATACGGTCTAATTGTTGTCACTTTCCCATGATATCTTTAGTATTTACGAATATGGCATTTCTAAATAAAAAAAGGAAAAAAGATTACTAGTATTTTGCGCTTCACGTTGAAATAACTTCTCATGTTGCGATATAAACAGTTTCCCGAAATGTGCAACATATCTTTCACATCTCTTTTTCTACCGCGGTGATATCAAAACATTAACTATAGAGAATTTTTGAACGACTATTGTATGATCGAACGGTCATTAATAATACAATTGAAATAAATAAAAGCTACTTACGAGGACATATGTGGACTCGGGGAATTTTTGAGCGGTGGCAATCGAACATCCCCGGCCCTCTTATTTGTCATCCGTGCCTGTCCCATGTATAGCTACTCCCTGATGGTATGTTTTCTTTAGATCAAATTATTTTGTTTATAAGTAAGCAAGGTACTGTAGTAAGTAGCTTATCTTATTCGAGATTAAAAGTAATTAATTACTTCAATGTAAATGATTTAATAATTTAAAAGTTTTAATGCCAAATAGTTATGACATTGGATATATTTAGTTAAATATTGAATTATAATAATACAAAATGTACCTTTGTCCAGGTGAACTCGGATCACCTCTAGTAAACTACAGTATGTACATAATGTAAACTTGAGTTCGAATGTAATGTTGTTATTTTGTTAGCAATAAATCACAATGAACACGGACAGAGAACTCTGGTAGGAACCGGAAAACAAAAATAGGATAAAATGGATGCATGCATGGAATTTTAAAATATATCATTCTATGATAACTGGAAGAAATTCGTCGAAATTTCCGGTGCGGTCAATTGACTCCCGCTCGACTGAGACGCGGAAGCAGAATAAAATATTTTTTAATGAGAAATTTGTTTATGTACACTCCAGAAACACATCGTGGACATTAAATTCGACATCGACGTTTTTATTGGTTTATCTCAGACTAACATAAATTAGAAAATAAAGTAAACAAATAAAATGCACCTTTTTATCCCGTATCCCAAGGGAATTAAAAATACCAAGCACTTATAAATATATAAACTATGGACTTAAAATAACACCAGGGACTTATACTGTGCAAGGAATAGCATATACTTATAAAGTACCATGAACTTGTATGCTGTCATGGACGTTTACACTTCAGAGACTTGTATACAACCAGGGACTTATTTACTACTATTTAATAAATTATATGTCTTTGATATCACCAATAGTAATTTATTATTTTCAAATTCTGACTTTGCCATTCCGTTTTTGCATACTTGAAACATGTAACCCTTTTCACCGTCAACTATTGAAGAATGAAACAAACTGGGTTGTTTGATTAAGAAACTTCAAATTCTAAACCAAAGTCAGTCTTAGCACGTAAATATAATCCAACTGAACACCCAGTTATTTGTAATACGGACAACGCACATTCACCATCGACTATTTGTATATTTGATTCGCCCGCACAACTAACGGATGCCCTTTTCGAAGGGGTGGCACCCCTCCCGCAGCGGAAAAACTGGATCCTATTTTAAACCCCGGACGTTCCCTCTGGGTGCGATTTTGCACCCCACCCATAGCGGAAAAACTGTTTCCTATTTTTATATCCCGAGTTTTCCGTTCCCTCTGTGGAAGTTTTTTTCTTAACCCCACCCGCAGCACACAACTGTGTCCTAATTTTATACCCCGGGTGTTCCCTGATTTGTTTCAAGGTTAATATCCAGGACCAATCAATAAAGCATTTATAAAAGGTATCGATTGATACAACACCAATTAAAACTGTCTTGGTAAGTAAATACGCGAATATATTGTAGCACGGAGAAAAATCATTTCACTCAGTTATAAAATAAGGTAGTATATAAAGTTAAATTAACAGTAGATGATAGAATAAAAATAAGAGATTGATTGGTTGATTTTTGGTAGCTTTATAGCGTCTCAGCGGCACTGATGATATATTTCATGATTGATTAGGATATAAGAGCAAGTTTAACAATATTTTGTAATAATGGTCCGGCGGTGAGGCTTTTTATATGATAACATGACAAACCCCATCGGAAGGACATCTGCCACATGGACCCTCTGGGAATTGTCACTAGAATTCAGTAAATACAAGAGGCGTACTAGGGGTTGAGCGTTGCCTAAAATATTATAGCAAAATTTATTCTTTCAAAAAATAAACACAAATGTACACAAATCATCCACGAGTGAACAAATGTCATTTTTTGCTCAAGTTGTATTGCATTTATGCTGTTTATATTCAAATGAGCACAAACGAAACACGGTTACGTATATTTCCCTTGAGCATATATCAGATTCTCTGTATCAGATTCTCTGTATTTTGCCATTTTAACGCCAATTTAGCAATTATGACCGTAAAAAGGGGGTAGTTGTTTTTGTTATGGGTCTGTCGTTGTTGTCTTCGTCCGTGTGTCGACACAATGATTTCTATGTAATAACCTTTGTTCTAATTATTGACCAATCTTTCTGAATTTTTAAAACACAATTTACACACAATGAAGGTTGGGATTATTTTGAAAGATTTTAACCCTAGCAATGTCCAAGCAAAAGGCCCCACAGCATAAAAAAGCGTTTTCTGTTTTTTGTACTTGGAGAGTTTATTGTTCATCTATTTTTGATGATTGTCTAAAAGGGGTAAAATTACTAAATTTCGAGTTTAGCAAGGTATAATACAGTTTTTATTTTTCATTCAATATTATTGTGTCTTTATTTTTTTAAATTGGTTGTTTTGTGAGCATCCGCGAGAATGCTCCTGCGATCAACTCGTCCGAAATGGGCAAATAAAATGTCAATGTCAAAATTAAAGCGTTTTTATTTTTCATAGATTTTTTAATTAAATACTCATTATGAATTAGGAAGAAGCCATTGTCGACTTACTGTGGTGGTATCGTGCTGTACCCGGCGAAGTATTTTATTCTATTCTTTCATCAGATGATGCTGATATTGTACTGGTACATGTATCTTCGATTTTGCTCGTATTTCCATCCACGCGAAATGTCAAATATATCAGAGGGCTCAAGTAATTAAACAATTTTTTAATAAGTTATTTGGGGCAGAAGCAAGCGGCATATCAATCGTTTTCTGGTGTGTCCTCTGTCACGTTCGCGCTAAGTTGTTGCCGTTTCTTGCCGTTCGCTCTACATGAATCATGTATCAGGAGACTGTTATTCGTATGCTAGAAGACACAAGCGAAATTTATTTGCATAAAGTTATTGTACAGCAAATGTAATGATTGCAGAATAAAAATAGCTATATTAAAATAAACATAGTAAATATAATCACTTAATATTGTTTGCATTTGTAGTGGTTTTGGTCCCCTCATTTGCTTTATAGGTAAAAACCAATTATCTGAACTGTTTCCCATATTGATCTAAAATTCTAATTTGGTACTTTAACACAGAGGGATGCCAGGCTAAAATTACTTGAATATGCTATTAAAATAATAGATATTTGATATCTTTATTGATTTTTAAGACGGTTTTATTTGTTTTCGATATCTTTATTTACGATAATGGCGTTCAGGGTGTCATTAAGTTCTTAGGGATAAATTTGTTCAGTAGTTTTAAGAACATGCTAATTGTTTACGGCTAAAATATCGTCTAGGTGTTTAAATTAACACATATATTTGAGCTCAGAGTGATCTTTTTGAGGTTGAGCCATAATTCGGATTCATAACAATTTACATATAAATTTGAGGGACACAATAATTTCCCAATGGAAATAAAGGCTATAGTAAACTGAAGAGCCAATCGACAATCGACAATCTAAAGACACAGACAACTTTGGTCGCAAGACACAGAACGAAGAGACACAAAACAAAAAACACCACACATAAAATTAAAATGATAAAAAATACGACTCAACCAAAACACCGAGGTAAACCCACATTCTCGCGAGAAGGGTAAACACTTTCTATTTCTTATACGACAACCGTTGTACTAATAGTCAAGTCCGGTAAAAGTCTACGTAAAAGGGAATAGATCCATTGCCATTTTAGAAATGAATATTTCGTGATAGTCAGCCAGTACGTCATAACTTATATACTATTAACTTGACCTTAAACACCAATTAATATATTTAATCACCAGCATTGCATGATAATGTTATCATTTACATTTCTGTATTAATTATTTCAACCAGTAACACATATATCTGAAGTATTTGTTTTTCACGATTGTTTAAATACCTCTACTTAATATGAAAATTTATATAATATTATATGGCAAAATTATTTCTCATCTTTTGCATTCTGCTCTTACCTATAATGATAATCTCGTAATAATACGGAAAAAAACCGTTTATAATTGGACTATCCTTTACATAAATTATTGAAAATGCTGTAATTGTTTTTAAAACTATGGTTCATCTACAAAATGGACCTCAGGTATAGAAAACTTCAGTCGATTTTGACAATCATGATTAGACACTGGTTATCTTGCTCCCAAAGACTTTCAAATGATTTATCTTTGTAATCTTTCCACATAGAGTGTACCTGGTGAATGGTATTTCAGAAACAAGTCGTGCGGGATGCGGCCATTTCGCGCTTTCGCCTTTTAATTTTGCAAAGCATAAATGCGAAAGCACGAAATAATTTTATTACGCGTTTTCGTTTAATAAGAAAAAATATGGATGTAAATATTATTCAACTTTACACTTAGATGCAAATTGAATCAAAGGAACAGTACTTTTATTGCTGTTTTACATTTCCCAGTCACAGGAGGGTCTTTAATAATGAGCAGAGCCCTTAAATGAGTGTGAAATAATTCCTACCCTGCACCTTAGCTTTCCTCTGTCGTTTTGATGTTATCTGGTGTATATTTTTCCATTTCCGTTTTCTCTGTGAGAGAATTAAAACGCAGATGTTGTCTTTAACAGGAAAAAGCTACAACTTATCTGCAATCTACCAACAGCATCCCACAATCACTCTGGCATAGTCATTGCAGGTCTCTCAACGAGTATATCTTGAAATAATGCGAAGCAATACAAGAGATGATCCTTTGATTTAAGTGTCACATGGTTTCCTTCACGTTTACACTCATCTAAATCTTTGCTTTATGTTCCTATGATATACATATAACAATTATTACAATTTCAGTTCAGTTGGTATTTGGAATAGCACCACCAGCATTTAAAAGTAACTGGATGTCTATAGAGGCTAATGGATATCCATCAGAAGTTGAAATAGTGGTTCCACATAACTTGAGTGGATTACCAATGAAGGTTGAAGTCCAGATCAAAGTGGTGTTTAATTCACAGAATTATTACTTCAATGCTTTAAACTCTGCACAGACTGGGAATTACAGTGATGAATACGGTGGTGTTATTTATATGTTCAACGAGACGCACGTTCACATAATTGCTCCTGGTCCAGCTAATTGTTTCTCGTCATGTAATGGGTATATTGTATACTTAGGTATATATGTGACTATTTTTCATCTTTACTCTGAAGTTAGGGTCTGATTAATCTGACAAGAAATGTCTTATTATGTAAAATAACTGTATTCTCCCCATTTTCGATTAATTGGTCTGATTTTTATAAAACGTAGATATCAATTTGAGTGCGCACGACGCGTTTGTAGAATGATCTTCATCGGTAACGCTCAATACCAACAGTCTGCAACAGACTGGAAAGTCTAATAATTTTAAAATATTTGTATTCTGTTTTCGATCTGAAAAGCATTAGTGAAGGGAAATGTGTATCTAGTTCATCATTTGTCTTGGTCAAAGATATGCTATGTTGTATGAATATCTTAAAAGATGTTAAATGTTACCAATTTTCCGATATACACAATGGAACAACAAGGTTCTGCAACATTATTTTCAAGTATAAACTGGCTGCACGTAACAAGGCATGTGACCACGTGATAATGTAATTTGTCAAAATTTCAAATTCGATAAACATTCCCGCGTTCTTACACCACATGCATTACATCGAAGACAACCCTTTTAACCTTACGTCCAGGTGAACGTTATAGTTACCAATGAAAATGTCACTGTCGATACTTACCAGTGGTTCGGTTACAGGCTGCAAAGGAAAACCTCGAGGAGAATCGAATGAATTATCTTAAATTCTCTTTAGCAAAATGTTGATATTAGTTACATCGTTACGATCATTACGACAAGAAAAGTTTGAAGATACCAAAGGGGTAATCAGATACCAAATTATAATCGAAGATGGACAGTCATTACAACGAATAAAAGAAAAAAAACCCACAAACAATGGTCGACCAAACGCTATTACATTGTATTAAGAAAACTAAAGATTGAGCAACACATAAACCAATAAAGCAGAGGGATTACACCAAGAGCTCCGAAGGGTAAGTAGTTCTTGTTCCACTGGTGGCACCATCGTGTCACTCTTGTTCAAATTCCGATGATAAGCCCCTAAAGGTGGAAATCGATGTAATTGTCACCACGACAGACGGAACATGTCGGTTGTCATTTGTGACACAGCTTTTCTCTAAAAAGAGTTTGAAGATACCAAAGGGGTAATCAGAATCCGTACATCGAAGAAGAACAGACAACACAATGGCCAAAAGAAAAAGTACAAAATGACAAACAATGATCCACAAAAAATACAAGAACCCCACTAAAAACCGGATGTGAACTCAGGTGCTCCGGAAAGGTAAGCAGTTCCTGCTCCACTAGTGACATCCGTCGTGTTAATCTAGTTACAAACCCGTTGTTGATAAGTCACGAATGAGGAAAAGACCGGGAAGTTTTTACGTATTTACTTGCCTTTAATGAATATGAATTGAAACCTTTCCGCTATAGACCGTCATGGACGAGATCATACGGTGGGTAGATTTACATCTACACATGAAAAAAATGTCCATCACCGTTAACATCAAATCGCCATTTCGGTTCTCATCTTTTGGTAAGATGAACTCGATGCAACTTTGTGGAAGTGAAATGCGAAAGGTATGTATTTTAATCGGATACTCGTGTTTCTTCAACCAATAAAACTAACATTCAAAATATAAACAAAACACTGTTGAAAAGAATGTTAAGTACATTAAGCCATAGCTATTAGATAATAATTATACGAACACTGTAAAAAAAAGGGAGCCTGTGGTCGTATGGTAGTCTGATTTACAACTACCTATGCAATCAGTGCCTATCACCACTGATGTTGTGAGTTCGAATCCCTATAAGGGCGAGGTGTACAACATTATGTGATAAAGTTTGTCAGTGACAGGTCGGTGGTTTTCTCCGGGTCCTCCTTTTTCCTCCACCAATAAAACTGATCGCTACGATATAACTGAAATATTGTTGAAAGTGGCGTTAAACGCCATACAAAACAAGCAATAATAATCATACGAACACTTTAAATAATATTGGTATTCTTCCGTCTTTTTCCATTACTTAAAACTCGAATCTTTCTTTTTAGGTGGTGAAAAATACACTGGACCTCCCGGACTACCGAAGAAATTCAAGAGCGGATTTGTTCGTGTCAGAGCATGGGAAATGTGTGAGTTCGGAAAACCGTCATTTCTTTCGAACGTCAAGATGAGAAATGGTAATAATGTTGATTAAATTTAAGACATCATGATTTGATAGTTTAAGCAACCATTGTAGGAATTCCGAATACATTCCAATATATCATTTTAGCTTTTCCAAAATTTCCCAGACGACAAACACTCTTAAAAACATGAGGCATTTCGCTAAATCTGAAAATTGGTCCTATCTCCAGAAGAAGAATAACAAGTTGCCATACAATAAAGTGAATGCCGTTTTGTGTGTGTTTTATATTAAATCAGGAGAATGTCTTTCGTACGACACAAATGTAAACTGAAAGCTTTGAAATTTATCTCGCAATAGATTTATTATTTTGTATTACAGTTTGGCAGAGATCATATGGAGTGATATATCATCATATAGATAGAATCGACCTGCTTATCGCCCATGTCCATCTTGATAATGGATATGTAACACATGCAGAAGGTATATCATGCTATTTAATATTTGTTGATCTATATTTAATAGTAGCGAGCGCAAGATGGAATAATGATAGAATATATGTTTTTTTAAAACTTCATTCTTGCGAGACAATTGGTTAATTTTCCATACATAAACCGGAAATGACAGAAAACCGGAAATAAGGAGAGCAATAGTCATGCGCAAAATATATGTCTTGTCACAATGAGAATAAATTAAAAATGTTAATTGTATGATTGTACAAATTCCAGTGAACGGTGCAATTAAGAGAATAATGATATTAATAGTAATAATAGCAATAATAATAATAATTAAAAGGACAATTATTCAGAAAACCATTGAATATATCTTGAATTCTATATTTTGATGGTAAGCACTTTAAAACAAATTAAAAAAAAATTGAAAATATTTTGAATTTTGTATTGAAGGAAGTGCGTCTGTATTAACCTCAGACCAGCCATTCGGTGGTGTAATGTTTGCATATGATCACATGAAAATTCGATACTGGACAACAATCAGGGGCAGCGGTGAAAGTGAGGCCAACGGTAATATTACTCAGAAAAAAACCACACACAGAAGTGTGCAAATTATCTTCAATGGGTACAACAAGCTACATATACACTTATAAATCACATCACACGAATACCTTTTTATTATAAATACTCTATACAAGCTATTATCATCATATTGTATGAGGTTAATCTAAATCATGTCGGTTCAATTTCTGTGTACTCGGACTTAATCAAACAATATGTATTACCGAACTATTGTTGAGAGTGGCATTAAATACCAAATACTTCAATTCAAACCAAGTCTGTGACAATTGGTCGTAATCGTATGTTAGTTGGATTTACAACTACATGTGCAATCAGTGCCTATCGCCACTAAAGTTATGAGTTCGAACCCCGTTAATACCGAGGGTGTATTCAATACAACATTATGTGACAAAGTCTGTTAGTGACTTGCGACGGGTTGTTTGTTTTCTCTGGGAACTACGGTTTCCTCCACCAATAAAACTGACCGCCACGATATAACTGAAATATTGTTCAGAGTGGCGTTAAACACCATAAACTTAAACTCATATATTATTACAAATATTAGATGAAACAAAATTATTTGTATTCAAACACCAATATAACAATAAAGAGATATTAAACAATGCTGATTGATGAACTGATCAATTACAAAAATTATTAACCACAGAGAGACTTTAGACAATGACGATTGACAAGACAACCAATCAAAAAAGTCATTAACCACAGAGAGACTTTAGACAATGACGATTGACAAACCAACCAATCACAAAAGTCATTAACCACAAAGAGGCTTTAAACAATTACGATTGACAAACCAATCAATCACAAAAGTCATTAACTACAAAGAGCCTTTAAACAATGACGATTGACAAACCAACCAATCACAAAAGTCATTAACCACATAGAGGCTTTAAACAATGGCGATTGACAAACCAACCAATCACAAAAGTCATTAACTACAATGAGGCTTTAAACAATGACGATTGACAAACCAACCAATCACAAAAGTCATTAACCACAAAGAGGTTTTAAACAATGACGATTGACAAACCAACCAATCACAAAAGTCATTAACTACAAAGAGCCTTTAAACAATGACGATTGACAAGACAAGACCAATCACAAAAGTCATTAACTACAATGAGAAGTTCAACAATGACGGTTGACAAGATAGCCAATCACAAGTTATCAATCTCAAAGAGGCGTTAAACAATAACGGCTGACAACCAATCAATCACAAATGTCATTAATCACAACGAGGCTTTATACAATGACATTTGACAAACCAACCAATCACAAAATTCATAAATTACAAAGATGCTTTAAACAAAGACGGTTGACAAACCAATCACAAAAGTCATTAACCACAAAAAGCCTTTAAGCAATGACGGTTCACCAGCGTATACAAATTGAAAGCGAATATCTTTGTTTGAAACATTATCTCTTTCATTCTCTATAGGCCAGAAAAAAGTTGCAAAATTACAAATAAAAGGGGCCGTCGTGGCCGTGATCGTATGGTAGTTGGATTTACAACTACCTATGCAATCAATGCCTATCACCACAGATGTTGTGAGTTCGAATCTCGATCAAGGCGAGGTGTACAACAGTATGTGATAAAGTTTGTCACTGACTTGCGACAAGACGAGGGTTTTCTCCGAGTCCTCCGGTTTCCTTCACCAATAAAACTGACCGCCACGATATAGCTGAAATATTGTTGAAAGTGGCGTTAAACACCATCAAACAAACAAACAAACAAACAAACAAACAAATACAAAAATCATTGAAATATAGTGGAAACTAATAATCTGCCGTAACACATATTATTATTTACTAGGAGTACCATTTTCTGCTGTATATGGATGGGGAATAACTGGAGATTTTTACTACGATTCCAATGTGGACGTTTATTTGTTTGCATACAAGTTTATGGACTTTGATACAAATCCAAGATTATTTAGCCTAGAAATCAATAAAGGATACGGATCTCAAGATCTTCGTAGCTTTAATGTGACAAGTGAATTAGTTTCAAGCACCATTTTTACATATCTAACGGTATGATTCTGTAATGTAACTATAAAGTGGATTCATATTACATTTTAACATATCTAACGGTATGATTCTGTAATGTAACTATAAAGTGGATTCATATTACATTTTAACATATCTAACGGTAACTGAACACATAATTTTATATAAAATGGTGATATCATACTAAGTTGATTTTACCTTTTTACCTGCGAGTCCACTTCTTCACGAGCAAGTTGAAATTTTGTCTTTTTTACCTGCGAGTCCACCTGATCACGAACAAGATAAAATTTAGTCTTTTTACCATACGATAATATGGTTAGGGTTATGTTTATGTTGTTAAATTCCACTTTCAGCAACATTTCCGTTAAATCGTGACGGTCAGTTTTATTGGTGGAAGAAACTGGAGTACCCGGAAGAACCCACCCACCTGCCGCAAGTCACTGACAAACTTTATCACATAATATTGTATCTAGTACACCTCGCCTGAGTGGGATTTGAACTCACAATATTAGTGGTACTAGGCACTGATTGTAATGCTAGTTGTAAATCCAAATAACATACGACTACGTCCACAACGGTCCCTTGGAAAACTAAGAAAAGATTGCGACAAAACGTGTCCATGAGGACGTTACTAGTTATATATCAAAAGAAGACATGAAATAATTGAATATTTCTAAATGAAAACGTTTTTTTTAAATATATTTGTAGATGTCACCAGAAGTTGACATAAATGGCGGGAATTATGGATATAAATTTATGGTTCCTGGATCAACTATGGCGAGTGGTTTTAATACATCAGAACACTACGGTAGTCTTGTTTTTGGATATTCAAAACAAACAATATATATGTGGCAACCCCCTCATGACGGCATAGGATGCTTAATTGCTGTTGGTGGTCTTTGGGGTGATGGTGAGAAAGAGGAGTGCAGTACATTAACCACTGTCAATGCTATAGGAGTAGACTCTAACTCTCCTGGTGAGTAAAATGAAATAAGATAAAGAGTTAAACTCTTGATTCTATACTAGAAACATGACTTGTAACTGTCAGCTTTATTATGAGGTCATGTGGATAAATTGAGAATACTTAGAAAGCGTCAAGGACAAAATGATACAAAAAAAAGAAGAATATTGCATTTATATAAGCTTATGAAACACAATGTCTTTGATATGCTATCTTAGATGAACACAGACCTCCGAAATGAATTACAAGACAAGATTGTATACGGATACGAAAACAAACAAACAAACAAACATTAAGGTAAACAACACGAACTATCACAAAAACAGGAGAAAGACCAGCATCTCCACAGCCAACGTGAGTCCAAATCCCTCATCAAAATTTTCTTGAAAGTATGTTTCGTTTAGATTAACAAGTCACTAATATTTTTAATTCCGTTGTTTTTAGTGAGGTTCGTGTTACTAGATCTTTAGTTTTTATGTGTATGTTTTGTAGATCGTTGTTTGTCCTTTTGTACTTTTTTCTTTTGGCCATTGTGTTGTCTGTTCTTCGATATACGGATTTCGATTACCCTTTTGGTATCTTCAAACTCTTGTTAAGGTAAAGAAATGCAAACGAAAAAGGTTCGAACAACACGAACTATCACAAAAAACAGGAGAAAGACCAGCATGTCCACAGAAGTCCAAATTCCTGCACATATACAAAAAGCTTAAAATATTTTATTTTGAATATACACTATTTCTACCACACTCATCAATTTGTTCTTGAAAGTATGATTCGCTTAGATTAATAAGTCACTAATATGTTTATTCCCATTGTTATGATAATAAACTCTTTTGTAACCGGTTTACATCATGTACATTTAGCACTTACCATATTGTGAATATATTCTTAAATTACAATTTCTAATTACTTAATATCACGTTTCAGAGGATGTTTGTAGGGGATTAGAATGTTCAGCCAGTGCCGAAGGACCGATGTGTAATTGTGGAGGAAATGGTTTCGTAGGCCAGTTTTGTACAGTCCGTAAGTGGAGATAATATATCGCTGAAATTATTAGCAATTATTATATATAGCAACATGTTTTGCAGTCTAATTTGTTAAAAAAAAACCCAGGATAAAGCTGTTTCCAACTTGAGCACTTAGAAATTGCATTTGTACCACTTGTTTTACACATTTGAAATAATATAAAATACAGACCAATGAGAAAAGTACACACATGCAGAACCCCGAGAGCAATATCAGTTAAATATAAGGGAAACACTAAAAAGATTGGATAACACACAATTTACTGGGAGAGAAGTCATCGCATCGCTACAACATATTTTTCTTTATCTAATTAAGGATTGTGCCACATGTCTTTTGATTAAAAGTCTTCTCATAAAGAATAAAGCATAAAAGTTTTATTTAAAGTCGGAGTTTTTAAAAGCATATAGCATAAGCTCTGTAGAGATTTTTACCGATATACTAGTATATAACAATGGACAAAATATATTATGACAGAAGGCATACAAACATTTGCAGATTACAGACAAGCATACAAACAAAGCATTACATAAATAGCTTAGAACATGCTAATGAAGTACTAAAACTAGTATAAGAAAATAAAAAGTACTAGGCAAAATGAATAAGTACATGTAGCATGAGCAACTGAACTAAGTAAGAGCATACAAATAATTGCATATTTCAGACAAACATACAAAGCAAAGCAGTACATCAATAAAAGCCATGCATATAAGTTAGCCACTAAAACTAGCAAAATAAAAATAAAAATGAATGTACTAAGCAAAATGAATAAGTATATGTAGCATGAGTAAGAATGAACTGAATAAGAGCATACTTTTAAGATTTACAAGAGCCACATCTGCATGATCCACCACTCCATGAATTAAACTAGAAACATTCCGCAATTCATTGGGTAGCTCATTCCAGAGTATGGCACCTGTAAATATAAAAGAATGTAAACCATGATATGTTGTTCTCACCTGGGGTACTTCTACTGTATTTGTTTTCCTAAAAGAATAGCAACTGTCTTTATATACAAATAAATCATTTAAATACATTGGACTTTTTTAAGTCAAACTTTTGTAAACTTCAATTGCCAAAAGTCATTGCGATCATGATAATAAAAAAATATATATCACACCGTCAATACAGTTCAATATCAATAGCTCTAACAAATATTAAATACACGACCTCTCACTCACGTGGTTTGGTAAAAGGACTTCAATTAAAAGTGAACAGAATCGGTGGTGTAATGGTTAACGTGCTCGCCTCGGGTGCGGTAGATCGTAGGTTCATCGGTGGTGCAATGGTTAGCGTGCTCGCCTCGGGTGCGGTAGATCGTAGGTTCATCGGTGGTGTAATGGTTAGCGTGCTCACCTCGGGTTCGGTAGATCGTAGGTTCATCGGTGGTGTAATGGTTAGCGTGCTCGCCTCGAGTTCGGTAGATAGTGGGTTCGTCGGTGGTGTAATGGTTAACGTGCTCGCCTCGAGTTCGGTAGATAGTGGGTTCATCGGTGGTGTAATGGTTAGCGTGCTCGCCTCGGGTGCGGTAGATCGTAGGTTCGAGCCCCGATCGGGTAAAACCAAATACCAAATATTTAGTTGTCCACTCTTTTTCGCTATGCTTGGAGATATTGACTTGATGTTTGGTATATGAGTGTACAATAATGAGTTACAGATCAAGTTTACATTTCGTTCCGGTCCAATTATTTTTGGTCGTTTTATGGACCTTGGACTTTGCATTTGGCCAAATATTTAGTTGTCACCACTTTTTGTCGCTATGCTTGGAGATATTGACTTGATGTTTGGTATATGAGTGTACAATAATGAGTTACAGATCAAGTTTACATTTCGTTCCGGTCCAATTATTTTTGGTCGTTTTATGGACCTTGGACTTTGCATTTGACCAAATATTTAGTTGTCACCACTTTTTGTCGCTATGCTTGGAGATATTGACTTGATGTTTGGTATATGAGTGTATAATGATGGCTTACATATCACGTTTACATTTTGTTCCGTTTCGGTCCAATGATGTTTGGCCGAGTTATGGCCTTTGGACATTGAAATTTGGCCAAATATTTAGTTGTCACCACTTTATTTCACAATGATTTGAGATATTGACTTGATTTTTGGAATGAGAGTGTATAATCATAGGTTACAGATCAACCTTGAAATTCATTTGTTATTCTTAGCCTATTACTGAGGGAATTAAAAAAGGGTGAAACATTTGCGAGCCTCCTTAATATTTACGGCGGGGACATTCGTGTCGTTCCGACACATCTAGATTATTATTATTTTTTTATCAAGAGTATATAAAAAAACCTTTTTCTTTCAAATATTTCTGAATCTTCTGAAAATCAGCCTTAGAAATTTGGAGAATTACTATCTTAGTATCAACGATTATCTATGTTTGATTTATTTATTTTTAAAGCAATAAAATGTTTGCCACCGACTGAATACAATTCATCAAATACAGTATATACACCACATAAAGTGAACTACGACTTTGAGGAGGCAATTACATTCTCATGTGTGGATGGATATCAACCTTACAACGGCAATTCTGTACTGACGTGCACCCATAACACAACATGGAGTGAACAACCTCTTGTCTGTGAACGTATGTAAATTATTGTACTTTCAATCTGATCGTGTGTTAAAAATGATCAATTCTTGAACTATTGTAATCACCTGAGTATTACCTTTTGAAATAAACGTTAGAAAAAATCAAAGGGGTAGCCAAGAATGGACAATACAGAGAAACTGTCAACATTGGACATACAAGACACAGGCAAAGACAAACAAGCAAGCAAACTAAAATATATTAATTAAAAAAAACCCACACACTCTCATAACCAAAAAATGGAGACAAACCCAGGGAAGAGTAAGCTGTTCCTACTTGTTATAAAACACCTGCCACGTTCCTCATATAGTCAAGATTTGTTGGACACAACATAAATCGCAAACAAACACAAATAACACATAAGACACCAGCACTGCTACTAGCAACTGGAGGTAACGACGCACCAAACAAACACAAATACCACATAAGACACCAGCACTGCTACTAGCAACTGGAGGTAACGACGCACCAAACAAACACAAATACCACATAAGACACCAGCACTGCTACTAGCAACTGGAGGTAACGACGCACCAAACAAACACAAATACCACATAAGACACCAGCACTGCTACTAGCAACTGGAGGTAACGACGCACCAAACAAACACAAATACCACATAAGACACCAGCACTGCTACTAGCAAC
>MJUT01033541.1:424993-478214 GCA_002080005.1 Gigantidas platifrons
GAAAAGTGAAGGACAGACAAGGCAATGGAGAAAAGTGAAGGACAGACAATGCAATGGCGAAAAGAAAAAAGACAAAAGGAGTAACTGCGATCAACAACACACTTTATAGAAAACAAAAGATAAAAAAGCGGGGTTGAAAGGTAAGCTAGTTCCTGTTCCACTAGCGACACCCGTCGCAACATTTATTATAGGATTGGCATTATTAATGTTTTTACATATCATTTATATGGTAGATCACAGCAATAGTATTCTCATGCTAATAATTTACCTACATTTTCATAGGAATTAAAGAGAACAAGATAAAATTAATATTTTCTCTCAAGCAGTTGACTTTATTTTTGTTCTTGTCAATGATTACCAAAGAAAGTCTTGCAATTATACATTAGTTTTTTCCCCATCTTATGGAACACGATAAACCCATCCGTTCGCAATATAAATATCACACATAATGCAAATTTAATACTCTAAAGATTGGTTGTCTGTTTTCAGTGTAGATTCTTCAAATTGGTTTAATGGCCTAAATTTGTTTTGCTCAATTCTGTAGCAGAAATCCTATTGAATAAGAGAAGAATAAAAATACCAAATAGATAACCATTGTCAGTAACTCGAATGACAGACAATACAATGGCCGAACAAAAATAACCCCAGGAGATTAATGAGTGAGCAACACAAACCTCACAAAAAAGGTGGCGAAATCCTCACAAAAAGGTGGCGAAATCCTCACAAAAAGGGGCGAAATCAGGTGCTCGTAACAGACATTGCATCTGTCGTGTTGTTCTTGTAAAAAATCTCTTAAAGAATTTGAACGTCATGAAAAGACAAAAACAATTCCACCAATATCAACAAAACGAACAGGTACCTCTCACTTCAAATCATTGAACACACGATAAAGAGAGCACGACACATACCGATGGAAACTCAGGCCTGGACTTAGAAATGACACGAGCATCTGGCGGGGATACTTGTTTGGCTTTCGATCCTTACATTAGCACGATAAAATGCTAGGTATACACATGGGCATCGCATGCATTGAAAGCAAATGGGTATCTGATGTTGATCTAACAGAAATATACGTACATGTGATTCTTGAAGAATGCATGTCTAAGGCCATGCAAACTTAATTACTTGGTTCTCAGGCCCTTTTTTTGTCAACATTGATGAGGGAGGGCGGCATTTTTTTTATCCTTTTACTGCTGTAAAAAGTGATGAGGGAGGCATTTTTTCTTCTTTTTTTATGTGAAAAATATGGCAATGTATAAAACTTTTCATTACTTTATCCAAAATTTCAATTTTATTTCTTCCGATGGTGGCAGAAACATCACAAGTGGTTAATTTTTATGGAAAAGGACAATCCGCGTACATTTTTTTATCTCCGTAAACAATTCCAATAAGTTACAAGCTTCGGAGAAGCCCCCTATTATGTTCCCTGGTAAAACTGGCAAACATTGTGCCGAATTTGCACAGAAGCGATTGACATTTTGTCTAATTATCAAACGGAAACACGTTTTTTATTTATACATTGTCATAACGATGCTTTAAATCTCATTTAAGCATGATGCGTTTTAAAGCGTTTCACCGACCACGCGATATAAGAGAAAAAAAACGGATGCGGTTGTTTTTTCCGTACGGACAGCGCTACCGCATTTATTTATTTTTTTTTTTTACTATTTTTGCAATAAAATCGGCAATGCGGCGACGAATTTCCACATGCGGACGGGCCTGAGAACCAAGAAATTAACTTTTTATGGCCTAAAGAGTTTTTCTGTATTATTTTATCAAAATATCATTATCTTATCTAAATGTCAAAATAATCACGAATCAAGTCATAATTCCTCACACCTGTTCCACTTCGTTAAGCAATATATAGTATTGACATGTTTTTCCGTTTTACAATCGTCCTTGGAAATTCCCGTCTTTAATGAAATTTACCCGAATCCAACACAGACAGCATCTAAGAAGCCACAGAAGTTAATCAACAGATTAAAATAACATAATTTCTAAAGCATTCAATTCTCCCATGTTAATTAATAAGTTAGGTTTCATTATTGTAATCTCCGTAGATTTGAAGAAAAACAAATGGAGAATGATTAGATGAAGTTTATTGAACCTGTAGCCCCTCGTTTCTACTATTTCTGAGACAAACAAGACGATATTAAATACAAACATCTCTTACAAGCCAGTAAAAACTATATAATAGTGACAAATATTGTTTTTCATGAATTACGATATGGATATTATATCTTGCAGCAGCCAACAACTGTATTTAAAGGTAAGAAAACCAGTGGCCGTGTTCTCGAAAGTGTCTTAGGACTAAGACATGTCCTAAGACCATCTTAGGATAAATCTTAGTCCTAGTCGTGTTCTCGACCATGTCCTAACTTAGGATATGTCGCAAAATTTGTCTTAACTTTAGGACATCTATGGAGGTGTCTTAAGATGGTCATAACCCCGAAATTGTCATATAATTTGATATTTTGTACCAAAAACGAACTTAAGTTGTAGAACATGATTGATATACACCTTTATACTGTTTTTAAATCGAAAAAAGTTAATTTACAATGCTTTTCTATTATAACTTTAACCGCGCACGAGATATCTTCTGTTCATCTTTAATCAGTAATTCAATGAAATTTTGAAATCAGTAACCACACAAAAATAACGGTAATGACTGTATTTCATCATAAACAAAGTTTTTCCACATTAGTTCCATATCGTATATGAACCTCAGAACTACGTAGATAATTACAAATTAGAGGAAACAAGAAACAGACTCATTGGATACAGCGTAAAAAATAAATGAAATTGAAAAAAACATCTTTACTTGCATCTTATAATTTATTATGAGTATTTTTATCAAGGATTTGTTATATATTAATATTGGAAATAATTGTTGTGCACAATATTTCTATTATTCTACTTATTGCGTTGACACTTAGGACATAGTTAAGACATCCTAAGTTAGGATAGTCTTAAGACAGCTTCGAGATCACTCCCAGGTCATGTCCTAAGATGGTCCTAAGACCATCCTAAAAATCGTCCTTAGACATATCTTAGGTCAAATCTTAGGATACTTTCGACAACACGGCCCCAGGCCTAATCTGAAGATACTGACTAACTGTCTATCTGAAGCAACAAACGATAAAGGAAATTTAAGAATTAGAAGTAGACGTAATTCTAACTTGGTCATATATATCCCCCAAAATTGAAATAAATCCAATATTCTTAAAATCATTGGTTGCACGAAAACCAAAAAAAAAAAAAAAAAAAAAAAAAAAAACCCACGAGGGCTGCCTATTGTCTGAGGGAGACGAACGTTAGATTTAATAATAATTACATCATTTCGGAACTGTAAATTTCATATTTTGCAGTCGAAATAGCAAGTTATAAAGCTGCTGGTGTTTCAAATTGATAAAAGCTACTATTTACATCAAATATGCTGGCTACGCATTGGTCGGGAGTATCTATAGTGATAGCGATAAATCTTGGTAAGCCTTTATATCTTAGTAGAATACCATCTTCAATCAAATGTTCTCAAATGAGTTAAGAAGAGTTTAAAGATACCAAAGAGGTAATCAGAATCCGTAAATCGAAGAAGAACAGACAACACAATGGCTAACAAAAAATCAATCATTATACAATATATTTCAAGAAATGTTATCATTGAATTCATATATGTACAGCTGTATGTAGAGACTTACATTATATACTCATCCATTGTATTAAGATCACAGACTTAGACAACCTATAAATATATTTTATATTGTTAAATATTGTAAGCCACCTATGAGCACCCTGTCCTATACTCGGTAGTTTACATACGTTTTACTTTGAACCAATCTTTCGGTTTTTATTGTGAGTTTGGTTTGATTGTTTTGTTCGTTATTTCTATTTAATTTTAATTCTGTCCTTATAAAGTTTCTCAGTTACTGCATGCCAGATTTGGTTCCTCTTCTTTTGTTTTCTTTATGTGGTTTGATGGTATTTATATTTGTTGTTCTGTTCCTGATATTTGGCACCACTGGCTTTCCATAGTTTTTATAATCGAGCGAGAGTTCCTTCTGAAACTGACGAATTTTATCAGTGTAGTTGTTATGTCTGGTTTTATTATGATTCCATGGTTAAATTAATGATAATTTGCCATTATAATATATTTATTATGTAGTTCTTTCATACAATGTGATATTCTAAGTTTCTTTCCAAAGCAATAAAGAGCATTACAAAGTAATCATAATAACTAATTTTGTGGTGTCCGACGTGGTGGGAGATAGCTTACTGTACAAAACGATTTAACGACTTAATTTTCCCATGTTACTTATATATTCAAACCTCACCTAATAAGTTTTATATATTTTCACTCTGTCCAGTTTGACTATTGCCGCCAACAGAACTTTGGGCTATCTGCCATTACTGATTGAGCTCGCGTATATATAGGCAATCTAAAGTGTCACGTGACATCTACATCCAATGAATATTTATCCTTTTTAGATTACCGGAACTATAATAAATAATAAACTGGAAAACATACAAATAAGATGACATTGACTTGTCCTTTTACTTAAATAGTAAA
Source organism: Gigantidas platifrons (assembly GCA_002080005.1). NCBI lineage: Eukaryota > Metazoa > Mollusca > Bivalvia > Mytilida > Modiolidae > Gigantidas > Gigantidas platifrons. The sequence continues at coordinate 429,561 of MJUT01033541.1, forward strand.
AATAGAGCTATAAAGAATATAATATGTAAAAATCATGTTTAAATATACGAACGGACACCACTACTATGCGCATTGATTTAGCAGACGACATGCGCAAGTATACAATATAAACACTCAACAATATAGTTCAACATTCCATTGAAAATATTTACAATATATTTGTGTTCGGCAGGTTAAAACTTAAATGGTTAATTTCTATGATACTAAATTTAAACTTGGCGCCTAACATAACTTATTGGAATAGTCTAGAAAAGGGGATCAAAAATGTTTGTTTCCTTCCACTTCATCGACGCCGGCAAGATGTCTGAGATTGTAAACAACATGTGTTTGGCGATTCTTTACTCAACCACACTTCAACAATCAATGAAAAGTAAAACCTGGACTATAAAACATTGTTCGTTCTTCACATGAGTAGAATTATAAAAATACGTTGAAGTAAGTGAATTATGAAAAATCAAACATATTCCCTGCCGTGACACTAAAAAAAACGTAAACATTGAGAAACACATATAAATATTCGAAGTTTTATCCTTCTAACACTTATAAAAAGTGTTGTATAACTGAAGTCATTCACTGAAATATCAGAGTGTCATAAATTGAAGACACTAATGTTAAATATTAATAATACTTGACAATGATTGAATACCTCCCCCCTCCTTTTTTTTTTTTTTTTTTTTTTTTNTTTTTATAAAAACTGTTAGCAGTTTTTACTAGCATTAAAAATCAACTGGAAATATTCACAAAACCCTTCTAAATTACTATAACGCTTTAAAATATATTCTAAAAATATATATATGATATATCGAAACTCAAGAAATAGCAAGTTTTCACAATAAAAAAAGTAAATCATGTTTTTATCTTAATTCATTGACCTATACCTTACAATATATTTCATTGCCAAGCCTCTTCAAGTCAAATTTGTCCATCGTCACTCCATATTCCAATGTTCGAGTCAGTAACAGAAATTAAGAAATTAAAATGCTTTCATAGAATACCACAGGCATGAAGTAAACGAGCATAATTTAATTTCTACGTAAATTATAAAAAAGGATATTGAATTATAGAAATTGGGAAAAATAGGATTTCTATACGTTTGTGTTCCTTGTGCCTTTTTTTTTTATTAACCAAGAAGACAACTATGTGTACATAAACCCAGCAAGAAACGACATTGTCCTATATATTATAGCTTCATTAAACGTTTAAATATATTGTTTAATTTGCATCTGGATATCGGCGAACGTTACAAGTAATCTCCATAGGGGTACCGTTTAATAAAGAAGATGATTATTATTAATATATCCTAAAGCATAAGTGAAAGAAGAAAATAATATATCTTTTTTTAATAATGATATTTGCACACTAGTAAGGAGGAACAGCATGAGTAACAACAATAAATGAGTTCCCATAAAACCACAATCCTTCTTGTAAAACATGAAATCGACGGAACACAAGACAGAAGGCTGGAAAACCATGGAAGCCAAATCGCTACATGCCACCTGCTGAGTTATATTCACTGTTGAAAACCCAACTGTGAATGTGAAATGTAGTACGACATCGAAGCGCTGCCATTTTGTGTAATTTGTATCCATCTAACTATTAATTTAGATAGTCTTTCATGTTCATTTACATCCATACCCTTTCTGACTAATTAATAGATAAAACAGCGAAAATTTGATGTGGGTCTGAAACAAAGGTAACACTAGTACATCAATTAGATAGAAAGCTACAACAAATCACAACTTTAGGTGACAAAGCATCGCCTACAAAACGAGGACCAAAATTAAAAAGAAAAGAAAGAAATGGAAACGTGAGTTGGGGCAGGTGTTATGTCTTCGTGGATTTAAATCAGTTCTAATTATACTCCTGTTTGATTGCGACATATGTCGTCATAGCAATTAGCAGAAAGGAGACGAAAGTACAAGCATGTTGTACATCTTTAATTTAATGGTATAATTATAGTCAAGGTTTAATGTTTGCATGTTTCAATAAGAGCGACAAACTATCATTGATAACTCTGTTTTACCCTTTGGTAGAAACGCATACTAAACTGTCTTGAATAAGATAAAAAATGATATTATATAAATATGAACACGAAGTGTACTTTAAATGCGTAAAGAACGATAAGAAAAAAATCAGTAAAATTTGCACTTTTGACATGATAATGAAATTTCCGAAATACATATGCATAGTTTTATTCAACAGTAACTATGAACGTTCTTCAAAATTGAATCTTGAAACATACGGAGCACAGTGCGTTTTATCATATTAATCACGAAAATGTGCAAATAATTTGGGTTTCCAGAACGAGGTCAACTTTATAAAGGTTTGAAAAATGACTCTACACTACAAATTTATGTATTATCATACCTTGTACCTGCATATAGTATTCTAATGCTTACACTAAAATGGCTTCCTCATTAGACATTGTTTCCATAGCACAAAAGTCATGTTGCTATGAAAATCCAGAAAGAGTGAGACTTGACAACTGATTAATCAACCCCTAATAATGACCAGAATATCCCAACCATAACAAACAACTGATACTGGGTTACGGGCTGTCGTCAAAATGACAAAATACTGGCCCATCAAATGTTGGACGATCATTCAGGAAATTGCATATGGCAGCAATTACTGGACACAATCTATAATGTAAATGTGATTAAGCAGATTTTGTTCCATTACCAAGTTTTTAAATCTTACCAACTGAGCTCCACCACGCGTTGACCAATTAGTTTACTTGGTTTAAGCATATAATTTGATTTTGACCTACTCCCGTTCCCATGATTCATAGCTAAATTTTCCACACGAATGAATCCGTGACAAGCCAAAGAAACAAACACAACGAATAGTTCATATCGGTTTTTACAAATATTTGGCAATAATATCAAAACAATTTCTCAGTAATTCTCTATTAATTGTAAGTTTGACGGCTTGTTTATTTAACTTAGAAAGCTTCATTCCTCTAATCAATTTTTACACATCGTTTTGTGTAATTTTCTTCGTATTTGTCTAATTTAATATAAAAAGATCTAAGCCGGATATATAACATGTCATAGTAGAATCAGGCATATTTGATTTAAACATATATGATATAATGCAGAGGAACAGGTCATATCTTCCTACAAAAAATGTCATCCTTAAAACTGTTAAATCAATCAAACCTCCATTCGTTCTTTATGTAATTGTAAATACAAAGTTGTATATTAAAAAAGGAGAAAGAAGAGTTTTAAGATACCAAAGGGGTAATCGGGATCGGTATATCGAAAAAGAACAGACAACACAATGACCAAAAGAAAAAGTACAAAAGGACAAACAATGATCTACAAAACATGCATATAAAACTAAAGATCGAATAACACGAACCCGACTAAAAACCGGGGTTGAACTCAGGTGCTCTGGAAGGGTAAGCAGTTCCTGCTCCACTAATGGCACCCGTCGTGTTACTCTAGTTACACACCCGGTGATAAGTCATGAATGAGGAAAGGACCGTGTGACATAGATATTACATAGCGGTCAATCAACTCATGGTGGCGACCGTAAAACTTTCGAAGTGATGACTTCAACTTAACCAAAAGGAACCCTCTCTGGAATATTGTATCAACTGAGAGATATATACTCCACATGCAGGTGCTGCTGGAATGTTGCTACATATAAATGGAAAGTTCACAATGGGAAAATTGGAATCATCTCTTTTGTCGTAAAGTTTCGTTCTTAACCCCGTCACTTTCAATTTCGAGGTGTTGGTAAAGGTATGAAGCAGACATATCTCGGTCTGTGGTATCCTTTATTGCAAGCTCAATGGGATAGATGCGATCAACGAAATCACCAAACCTAGAATTATTTAGTGAAAGGGCATCATCTATATAGCAGAACGTGAAATCAAAGGATCGGGCTAGCTTCTTTTCACTTTTCTTGAGAAGCCCCTGTATGAAGTCTGCCTCATACGAATAAAGGAACAAGTCGGCGGAAAGAGGGGCACAGTTTGCACCCATAGGTATACCGATTGTCTGTTGTCAATCAAAGACTCGAGCATGTTGATGATATCAGTTTCAGAGAACAAACATTTTGGTAGAATCATAGTGTTTTTTATTATTTGTTTTTTTTTAACAAAATAAGATCTGTCTCTTCCTAACACAATGTATTTGTATCTACGTTGGCCATTCTTTTTCATGAAACACAGTTGAACCAACTCCCTTAATTTGTCCTTCAGCTTAGACTGAGGAATAGTTGTGTAGAGGGTAGAGAAAACAAATGTTTTAATGCTATTGCAGGTGGAGATGGACCAATATTGTATGTACTCTAACAGATCTTTAGAGTACTTCAGAATCCACTGGATCTGATTCACACCACCCCTCGAGTAGCTAGTGTCACAGTAACTCTGAAGCCCGGTTTTGACCGCCGATACAATACATGTTAATAATTTGGAAGGAGGTTTCGTGGAGCATTTGGCAGACCCAGCAATATAGCTATGTTTGAAAGGACACTTGTGTAATTTAGGAATCCAGTAGAGTGATGGTAGATCAGTTCTTCATCTTTGGTTGAAATTCCAAAAGGAACACAAAACAGACCTATGATTGTCTAGGATTTCCTCTTTCATATGTATCGTCGGGGTATATGTAGAGTTGCCAAGTGAATTGTCAATAGTTATCGTCACATGAGAAGTGATTTCCAAGAACATATGATTGTGCGTTCCTCTCTGAATTTGATTGGGAGCAAGAGATTCCCGAATCGGTTCATAGGACACAGAGACACTAATTTGATATTGTTGAGATAAGAAAATGACGCCCAAGTTTATTTTTTAACTTGCTATGTTGGAAACAGCAGCAAACGCTTAATTATCAATACGGTTTCGTATACTTTATATATTTAGTGCTGTTGCTGTTTGCCAAATTATATTCAGTAATTCAAAATGTGTTCCTTTTCCAGAAATTCACCTTCTATTGTATTAAATTCTATAAATAATGGTTGCCACTAGTGGAACAGGACCTGCTTACACATCCGTAGCACCTGAGTTCACCCCCGGTTTTTAGTGGTGTTCGTGTTACTCGATCTTTAGTTTTATGTGTAATGTTTTATAGATCGTTGTTTGTCCTTTTGACCTTTTTCATTTGGCGATAGAGTTGTCTGTCTTTCTTCGATTTACGGATTCTGATTACCCCTTTTGTATCTTCAAACTCTTCTTAAATCCGTTTTAGTTAAAATTCTGATTTTATATTTATATGTATAGTTTATATTAAACTCACACATTTAAAGTCAATACTTCAAATCATTTAGTGATTCCATACGATTATTTTTAACAATGTCACAGCTTTCTCCTCTTGCATTTTCTTCTCTTTAAGCAGAAAGTGACGTTGTAACTACGCTTTGACTTACTTATGATATCACTAAATACCAAATATAATTATAAACTACAACGTTTCAGTAATATGGTGATCCCAACAGACAAAAGAATTTAAATTGAATATTTAGATTCCACTTTTCTGCAATGTACTTCAGCAGTTGTTTTCGACGTGCAAATTATTTATTTTTGTTTTGTTTTTAAAGATATCATTTGCCCCAAAGGAATAACATTCAGTACTTTAATTGTAACAACATGATAGATACATGTTTGTTATGTTTTTAAAGATATAATTTTACCCAAAGGAATAATATTCAGTACATTAATTGTAACAACATGATAGATACATAACTTGTGCGGAAATTATGCGGTAATCAAAACTACGAACTACCCAAAGGATTACTTTATTAATAGATTTCTAAATCATATGGCTACACTAGAATGTTTTACCATGCCATATAAACCATAAGATCCAATGCAAATTTACCCAATGCTTGAATTTGGGAAATTGCTACGTTTTATCAAAGAACAAGCCGTGGTTACATATAATGAAAATTAGAAGGTTTTAAGATCCGTTTAGAATGAAACTTTACTTTTAATTTCATGGGAAAACAAGCAATAGGTATAATGACAATTATACGGATTTACGATCGGTTAGAATGAAACTTAATTTTAATTTCATGCGAATTCAGGAAGAACCGATCATTTTTAGAATTTATATATTTAACTCTCGGGATGATGCCCCTCCTAACCCCTTATGTCTATTTAATAGAAAAGATGAAATAATATCGTCCGGACAGTAATGCCAGGGCAAATGATCATATAATTATTATTGCAACGTTTAAAGAACTCATTCATAAATGAATACACAAATATGAAAATGAACAATAGTTTGATAGGAAACAGACATTTATCTTCTTTAACCAAGTTAGACACATTGAGAGATTACATTATAGCCTCCCTTTGTCCTTTTATATAAGGGCTATTATGGTTTCGTTTTCTGAAAAAAATACCTAAATATGTAAAGGGGAGATAACTTCCTCATGTTTATTATCAAACTCCCTGCCGTTCTAACCCGAATAATCCATTCGTTATATTACGCTCCCGCTAGTCGCTACATTAACGAAGCGGAGAGAATCGGAGACGGAAAGGGCTTGAATTATTCGAGTTATTGCCGTTCCAGCTTCGGTCCGCATACTCCAGAGGGAGACCCATGTTCGGAAGCGGATACGAAAACTGTCAGGAGTTTGGTTTATTATTACCGGTATATTTTGATATTGAGGGCGTTTTTATTGCAGATAAACCAGTTTAGGTTTTAATTCGGTTTTTCAAACTTTGTATTTATTGTCCAAACTGGTTTTGAACCAGTTTTAAATCCGAACCAGTTTTTTTTATTTATCGGCGTTAAACTGAAACTAGTTTCCAAAACTCATCAAACCACCTCCGGGTGTGGTTTCGACGGTTTGACATCTGTTCAAAATGGCGACCGCTGAAGTTTTGATTTTGGAGTGCAGCATTTGTCTCGAACAATTTGATTGTTTAGAGCAATTTAATGACAATCCATGCTGTGCCAGTGATAGTAATTTATGTTCAACTGATTTAATGAGCCCTTTTTGACTCCAAAGTCTACATGAAGGGTTAAAAGATTGCTGTCTTGCAAATTTGTCTGACGCAAGCATGAAACTTTAAAAAGTCTAAAAAATATAACTGATTGTAATGCTATTTTGAAAAAAAATGTATACTCGTTCATATATATATTGCATTAAAATATTGATCACATACAAGTCAGCCATTTTTATTTTTATGTATAAAACCATCTATTTATTACAAAAGACAAACCAATGAACTAGTTTCGAACCAGTTTTGAACCAATTTCTAAACCGGAAGACCAAACTCAAACTGGTTTCTTTGCAATAAAAACTCCCTTTGTGTACCTGATGAAGGTTACACCAGAAACACGTCGTACGTAGTAAATTTGATATCTATGTTTGTATTATCTTTTACAAATGACATCTCGTTATCTTTTGAAAGCTAAATTTCATATTAAATATTACGTAATACAAAAAAAGAAAAAGAAAAATAACAAGCCTTACTAATTACAAGATGGCTGATAAAGTCATCAGAAAACTAAAAATAACAAGCCTTACTAGTTACAAGATGGCTGATAACGTCACCAGAAAACTAAAATAAGAAGCCTTACTAGTTACAAGAAGGCTGATAAAGTCATCAGAAAACTAAAATAACAAGCCTTACTAGTTACAAGATGGCTGATAACGTCACCAGAAAACTAAAATAAGAAGCCTTACTAGTTACAAGAAGGCTGATAAAGTCATCAGAAAACTAAAATAACAAGCCTTACTAGTTACAAGATGGCTGATAAAGTCACCAGAAAACTAAAATAACAAGCCTTACTAGTTACAAGAAGGCTGATAAAGTCATCAGAAAACTAAAATAACAAGCCTTACTAGTTACAAGAAGGCTGATAAAGTCATCAGAAAACTAAAATAACAAGCCTTACTAGTTACAAGATGGCTGATAAAGTCACCAGAAAACTAAAATAACAAGCCTTACTAGTTACAAGATGGCTGATAAAGTCACCAGAAAACTAAAATAACAAGCCTTACTAGTTACAAGATGGCTGATAAAGTCACCAGAAAACTATAACGAATCTTTATATCTGTATTTGACTTTGTCACGATTTAACTAGTAAAGAAAATAGAATTCCTACGATTCCGTCTTTTTTGTCTTTTTTTTTCTGGAAACAGTTGTTCTTTATATTCTTAAATAGATGCAATGAAATTGAACTACAAATATAGAATTTTTTATCTGCTATTATTTAATAGTAGCATAGTTTAAAATAGAAGTTACAACCACCCATACATATTATTTACGGATTGTATAATCAGTTGTATGTATTCTTATGGGATATTGAAGTAATTCGCGTAGTAGTTGTGGTTTATTTACGTAAAATTTGAAAAGACTTCACAAATCAATAGTCTGTTTATAAGACATGACTATGCACTCTGTCAGCAAGGTGTAATGTACTAACATGGTAAACTTCTCAGTAACAAATGAGAATATTAAAGTTAGTTTTACGTTAAATGGGACAAGGTACACATTCAGTTAGATGTGACTGTGGTTGCTAGTAGTTAAATGAAAATTAGCAGTTACAATGCAGTCTGTCACGACACATTGTCATACATATTCCGATGATGAGTATGTGGAAATGAAATCAACAGAAAATAAAACATTTCATTTTTTGAAATACAAAATATCAACGAATAAATGTGAAGCTACTGATCGCTTCAATGCACGCACTGTACGTATATATACAAGAGTTATCTTGTTTTTTTGTTGTTTTTTTGTTTTTGTTTTTGTTTTTGTTTTTGTTTTTTGGTTTGTAGATATATGCCGTCTCGTTATATGTAGGTTCTGTTAGAATGATAATATTCCATGCACCCCATGCGTTACGAAATGTAAACCATAATGCAAATTGTTGGTTGAAAATATCAAGTTAACATTATAGAGAATTCCATAATGTAAAACTATATATATTCTAGACTTCCAAATGTCATTCCAGAAAAAAAAATGTATACCTACAGCAATTATGTATCCTATGACAATCAGATGTATAAATCAGCCATTAATAAAAATGCATTATCCGTGATCATGGTTACAATAGACCATGCGTAGGCTACAGAAGGAAATGATAAATGATATTTTACGGAAGGAACCATAAAAACATTTACGACTCAAAAGTATCCTGTTGCTGATATAAAATATAGAAATGCTTAAAAATCGTGATAGCATATAATACTAGAAATCGTATTACTCCTACTAGTATTCCACAAAGTTGTGACTGATATACAGTAGTGTTGTTTACACTGAAATCTATTAAATATTGCCGTTTATAGGAGGTCATCTTCAATGCCAAAGCCAATGTGATTTATATGGTCATTCAGTAGTTGGAATTGATCTACAACAAAAGGTCAATCGTCTGGAAAATACACTGGAAATTTATTGTTGAAGATAAAAATGAAGAACAACAAGTCTCATGATTACCACATCCATAAATTTGTATACAAATCGAATGCACCTTTTATGTAACTGATGCTGTTTGCGTTAGATTCAATGTTGTCTTTATAAATTATTCTATGGTCTAAATACATTCAAAGGTTGATGTGAAATGATGGATCAAAATATCTTCACATAATATATTCAGAGATGTCAATCCTAGATGAATGAATTGCCGGTCATTGAGTAGAAAACCAACAGTTGGTGATCAACGCATTTTTTACATAATGAAACCAAATTTGTGAATTCTGTGGGACCACAGTATTTCCGTAGGCCGTTTGACATCACCAGTAGCATGGTTCGTTATCACCATTTATAGAAGCATAATGAATCTGAACAAACATCGTAGTCTCATTTATTGTTCTTTTGATTTTCCTCTTCCTCGCAATATTTCTGGAGTCCTTTCTGATGATGATGGCAAATAACATGGACAATGGCTACACGAAAATCTACTTCACACAGTATAGTGAATAAGTATAATCTAATATATATTCTTTAGTGGATATATAATTGCTGGTGTATGCCGACATATCGGTATATTGGCATGTATGATATACAGAACAGACAAGATTTATAATAAAACATATTGCTTACATACAACTGAAATCACCCATTAATGCAAGACGAAGTTTAGCAAAATCAATAAAGTCATTAAAAAAGTGAAAATATGGTCATTTATTAGCTATTAAAAAAACCTTCTCGTGATATACCTCATGTTATTCATTTCCCGTCTATTAAAAAATAAAATGTTTTTACAAGTTTCCACAAATTTTTCTTAACATTCAGAATAAAATTCAAAGAATTTCTCAACATTTCCCCATTATTCAGCAATGCAGATGGTTATTTCTCCATGATTTTAAAGTTCATTAAAACATCTCCACATAAGCTAACATATCTTAAATAATACTAAAACATGTATCTTAGTACATGTATTGTATATCACATTTAGAGCTTTTAAAGACTTCTGAAACTACAATGTTCACACCACTACATGTATATCGCAAGTAGTTGGATGATATAAACGCATGATGTAAAACTAGATTTAGTAGGAAGAGAACCATCAACTCTAAAAAAATAATATCAAAATAAGAAGAAAAAAAATCCCCCAGAAACAGAAGAATTATGTCTGTTAATTTTAAATACGTAAAATAGAAACAATTAAAGAACCCCAAGGACTAGATATTTTTGTATCTTGCTTTTAGATATCTGTTTTACGCAAACTATTGATAATGTAGTTCATTAAAGTGTGAATGACCAGAAAATAATAAGACAGACAGACAGAAACCATATCTTTACCACTGATTGTATCCTGTGTTTTATACTTTATTTGAAGATATGTCTGGTAGTTTCCAACACGACCTAAAAGAAGTTCTAGATAATGCTCTTCTTAATACCGAACGTATTAATGTATAAGTTAGCATATATGTACTGTATGTAAAAGTGCCCATGCATTTATATGATAGTGATCATAAATATACTGTTATAAGAATTTTGATTAGTAGACTGGAAACTAGTACCAATGATTTAGTTTGTTTGATGGTGTTTAACGCCACTTTCAACAATATTACAATTATATCTTGGCAGTCAATGATTCAGATACAACATTGACATATGTAGGATTGAAATTAGCATTGCTGATTATTATAATGCACAAATAAAGGATATGTAATACTAGTGTTGATGTTTTCATCTAGTGTGTGTACTTTCACGTGTTTTTCCCAATTAAAATCTTTATTTGAAATCTTTACATTTGTTAGTGAGAGAAACATAAAATACCAGTACCTTATCCTGGTCTCTTTAATATTAGTAGCATGCTATAGAAATAGTGTGAGTCGTTGTAGTACAATACAATTAAGATTGATCTTTAAATTTAATACGGATTTTGAGAGTTATTTGAGTGTTTCTAATTTTAGGCTTGTTTTTACTTTCTATATACACTTTCGTTTTTGACCCACTTGTCGTGAGGTATGAAAAATCTAAAATGGCTTTTTTCTTCTTCACATGGTAAAGATAGTTATTAAGTTTCAAAAACTATATCGAATAGCAGATTAAATAATACATTTAATTAATTCTAGTTTATTAACGTATAATATTTTGATTTGTATGAAAATGCTAAATATCGAATGGCATACTCCAATATTAACAATGAACAACTTTCTCGCCTCAATTTTTTTTAAAATTTTTATAGAAAAAATTTGTAAAGAAAGTGAATGCGTGATATCTGCATAATCTTCCTCGATTAAGATTACAATTAATTGAGCTCTTAGATGTGCAAATTTGTATTCCATACGGTATCTCTGTACATGTACTAACTGGATAAGCGAAGTTAAAAAAGATTTAAATTACAAAGCTAAGACGTCAAACATGACGAAAACATAGTATTCCCATTACTTGATTAATTAATTAACACCAGTATAACATTTCAATTACAACTTTTTCAGTGTCACGTTATGTTATCTAATCACAGGTGCAATGACAAAATCAATGATTATCAACACGTCGACGGAAAAACCGTGATTTTACATTCCGAAAATTACGTTCAACTCCTGATCGACGTTAAGGCTACGACAAATGTTTAATTTTCTGGAATTATAATGTGTTAATTAGCTTTTTAACTCCACTGAAAATCTGATAGCTTAAAAAATAAAAGTAGAAGAAATCCAGTATTCAAGAACATCTGTAAATAAACCTTAAAGAAAAACGAAAGGATATCAAGAATGAACAATGAAGAGACATTAGACACAAAACAGAACAAAGACGAACGATACAACACACACCATAGAAAGCTAAAATGATGAGTAACACGAACCCACAAAAAACAACAACAACAAACAAACAAGCAAAAACACAACAAAGACGAACAATACAGCACACACCATAGAAAGCTGAAAACGGACCCACAAAAAAAACCAAAAAAAACCCAACAACAAATAAACAAACAAACAAAAAACATAACAACAAAGAAACACGTGAAGTTCAAAAGTTGGTAATAATTCAACTTGGGTTTTATTTTAAGTTTGGCTACACTAATTATACCCAATCAAAGTAAATTGAGGTAATATGTAAATCTTTTGCTGGCAGCTTCTTTTTGTAGGGTTACACTGCTCCGTTTCGGCTAGTAGACACCATGTATATGGATAATGTTTTGACTACCTGTGACTCCTTTATCCAACACGCAAATCGTGATGAAGAAATAACCAAAACGTGACTACACGTTAACAAATGGAAAGATGAGTACATTTGTGGTATCACATTCATGGTAATGGACACACGATTGTATTAACCTGTTGTTTATAATTCTACGTTATTTGATACGTTATTTATTCTCGTAATTTTTAGTGTCTCCAGTAGATATTTATGTTGTACACGCTAATGCCCTTTAATTATGTCACAAATGGTTACCAAACAGTTATAGTTTCTCTAGAGTGAAGTGTGAAGCAACATAAAAACCATATTACTTGTCGGATCATAAGTGACGGATCTAGACTGCTCTGTTTGATGATAAACCGTACAACGATATACTTATTTTTTTCAGATTTATATAATATTGTAAAATAACTGTCTTTTATATAGGCTGATTATGAATCTAAGAAATCAATATTGAAAGAGGACATTGGAACAGTTCCATAAATTCATAGACAAATCGATGGAACAGAGTGCAAGATCGATATCTCTAACATGATACAGGCATTTCAATAAAAAATGACGGGGTCAAACTAATTTTGTCTGCCCCATAATTCCCTCTTAATGATGCGACCAGTTGCCAAGTAAAGCGCACTTTCGAATATAATAATTACAGTAATTTCATACATTGCTTGCATTTTGATTGAAATTATAATATTTACTCACATGTGGAAAGAATTTGCATAATCGCATCATTTCAATAAGATGAGAGGCTTGGGCCCATAAAAATAGTTTAACCGCGCCACTTTATATTTAAGTGCCTGTATCAAGCCGGAAAGGTAAGCGGTCATGTATTTCTGTGTTAAGGGTATATATTTGCCCATTTCTACGATTTTGATATTTGATTTTGGAATTGTTCCGACGGTGTTATATTTTTGTTTTGCATTTTATTACATATAGCTTGGCGAGTCATAACATTGATCTTTATACATAATGTATTTTTAACCATCTTCGAAATATTAGATAATACACAAAGTCATGGAAGACATGTTTAGGAAACAAAATCTATTTTCCAATGCTATCTTTATATTTTTGATTCGTCGCACAACCGACAGCCTTTTCCAAACAAATGTACCCAACATTATTACGATATTATTTCTAGACGCCGCAATTACATCTGACTGTCATTTTATTGACAAAAGAGGTCTGGAGCATTTCTCAACCGTGAATGCCATCGAAAATTGGAGTATGTAAGAAACCCTAGTTTAAAATATTTGATAACTAGATCACATTTACCAACTATGTTTTTCTCTGTATCTTTTTGGATTCAAATGGAGAACCATGGATGAACAATACATGAGGTTATGAAGTTTGTTTAAGACTATCTTACAATCGTTTCAGCCTACAATATGCCTTACTTAACTAGATCACATCGTTAATATCAGACCAACATGTGGAACGTTATAGATTTATGGTAATTGAATAGTTATAAATGTAACTATAAAAGACTTGTTCATTAACGTCTCCGTTTTATTTTACTTTAAAATTTTAAACAAGGACATATAGATGTTCAATAAACAAGAAGTTCTCTGATGTAGATGTAGAAATGAAATTTTTTGAGATTTATATATGTTGAATGATATATTCAAAGGCAGTTGGCTTGATCAGTATCTGTGACGGTTCAAAGGGGTCAAACGATGACGTTGTCTAGAGCGTTCTCGGATGGCGAGTAGAGGTGTCCTCTCGCTTGAGAGGGTGTTGTTGTCAGAAAGAACACGATAATGGACCATAGTGTGTAATTTCTTTGGAGAGTGTCACGCCTCCTGTACATTAAAGACCTCCTTTGATCATTTAAAAAGAGTATCATCATTGTAACCACAGCAAAATTCTAAATTGTCGTCACTACTCCACTCTCCATACTCTTCCAATGTCAACAGTATGTTGTCCCGTTCGTCCCCTCCCTTACTAATTTCTATATAGTTTTTATATATTGTAGAACTTGTTCTGTCCTGAATATGCATAAAATATTCCCACTGGAGTTTCAGCTATCAACAATTAATAAGACCGTTGATTGATAACCAGTGTACTTGTTCCAGTATTATGTCTCTTTAAAACAATACAATTTATTTTGTCTGTTCCAAAATAATGTTATGCTATCAAAATTACGTAATCATTTGTTTCTATTAACTAGAGTACAATCAAATTGATATAAAATGTTTTAATATATGGATGGCAGAATGTACTACACAAATGTTTTATTAAGTGTTACGACAACCCATACGACGAGAGATGTCTTCTTTAATTCTTCGGAATTATGTAATCTTTTGTTGTGTTATTCAATACTACAGCTATGTATTTACAAGAAAGACAGTCAAATGGAAAATATGTTTAATCATTTTAATTTTACACACATCATTCAGGTGCAAACGTAATTTGTAAATTAATCTGTCTTTCTAAGGGAACTAATATTATAGGAAGTATTATTCCCCTCATATTTTGTTTGTAGTTTTTGTGATATACATTATTATGTAACACAATAAGAAAATCATGAGTATTCTACAACAACTTGCAATTTGGTTATAAATATAGCTGGTTTTTATGATTAAACTTATTTCATTCGAAATTCTGAAGAAAACAAAAGGAAAAAGAAATATTATGAACTTGTTAGTAAAAGGTCACAAATACCACGAAATAAAAGTTGACAACACAAATACAATATATGCATAGTGTCTAAAAAAACATAAAATATATTCGAAAAGCTTTAATACTATGTAGTAAAGTGAACCTGTGACATGCATTATTGGCCTATTTCGCATCAGGTGCAACTATGTTTTATCGACAGTGAACGTATATTGTGTTTATCCTGTAATGTAAAGAATACCGAAACAACTGCCAACGTTTACTGACAAGAACAGAAACAAACGTATGTCCAATCGTTTTCAAAGATGTAGACTTTCTCGTCCGCGCTCCAATAAAAAACATTACGATAATGATATATTGAAGCTGAACTTAATGCTGACCGAGTAGCCATATTCTTCTTTCTTTGACTTTCAGCCTTGTATATTACGCCACTATAACAATAAATCAGAGTTCAGATGACAGAATACAATACAAATTGACTCTATTATTAACACAGAAACCTGAAATCTTTAAGTCCCCCATTATATTATTATACTTAACCTCAAGCAGCAGTAAAGTGGAGGTGTCCTACAAATATCTACTACTTTTCGTTTCCAAGCAATCTCCTGAATTTGTATTGCAATAATTAATGTTGTCTTTGTTTTTCATTTTATTACTAAAGCTATTTGGTTGGCCGTTACGAAATATCCATATCTCCAATGACAATGGATCTTTGACTTTTTACATAGATGTTTTTCCTCTGCCAAGACTTTTACCGGACTTGACTGTACATATGAGTAACACGGCGGGTGTCTTACAATAAACTACTTAGCGAGTACTTGAGTTTGCCCCGGTGTATAATGTGAATGTTCTGAGACTTCAGAAAGTATTTACATACAACTTTATAGATAAATACTTTAACGTCTTCTATAAAATATATATCGTTAATCATCTAGCAGTTTCTCCCAAAACTACAATAACAAATACATATTCATTATTTTTCTTTTTCAGAAATGTATAGCTACATGGATTGCCGATGCTAATCATGTTTTTAGTATGTACATTTGTATCTGAAGGCACAATATTTATTGAGACGTCATGTACATAACACCACAACAGATGTTGACGTACAAAAATTAAAACTATGGCAAAACAATTTTCCTTTTCGACAATAGTCTTGTTTTGTTCTAATAACAGAATACAAATACAGTTATTAACTAGATTCGAGGACAACAATTGTTTTGTTTGACACGACGATCGAACTTATCGAACTCTTGCCCGAAGCCGAAGACAAAGGATAGGCGAACTATTGACTTCTTTATACAACTACTAATTTGTTTTCGGTATACATATTTCAATATTCAAATTATAGGATTATAAATCCTGAAAATGATTCTATTATATACGTTGCAATTACTGAAACAATTAAAACGACGATAACTTTACAGGTTTTATTAAAATAAATTCTGCACGAATAATAACCATACATTTGGTGAACCTACTAATGGCGTAATATGTAAAATTGAATAAAGTCTAATGACCACTTAATGATATTATCTATATCGGATAAACAGTTGTTAATAATCGTAAATAAAAGCCTATAAGTAATAAATACCATTATCTCGTTCAGCCATACTTTTGTATGCTTTGTAATACAGATCTGGCTCAGCACTATCATAAATATCGCTGTTAGCAGGCAGCGATAAATATAGGAAGATGGAGCTTAGCATTAGCAAAGTGAACAACAAACTATATATATATACAGAACGCATCAGTTGTACCAAAGGTCACCATGTTCCTATTCTCCCACAATCTTAGATATTGTATTATAAACAAGAAAGGAGAGAAAGTTTGAGGTCAAATTGATGTACAAGAAGTGTATCTTGAATATATTTCGTTTTCATTTCAGTGGACGCTGCCACCTTGGTCCATATTGTCTCTATATAAATACAATGCTGCCATCTTGGTCCGTATTGTCTCTATATAAATAGGATACTGCCATTTGATCCGTATTGTCTCTATATAAAGAAGCTATATGTGGGTAATTGATGTTTATCACCAAGTAAACACTGTTCAGCTTTATCATGGATTTGTGTTAGCGCTAACTTACTGAAACAACATTCCACAGACAGACATGTCGTTCCACTCGGACACGTTATCCTGCTTCTGAACCAACCAGTGTTTCCTCTAACTTATTGAGTTTTTATGGTGCATGGTTAGCGGATAGGCAATGCCATAAATTTATAGTCTTTGGTTGTAGCCCAATTGAGGATATCTTAAAGTGAGATAGTTAATCATATATTTACCGATGATAGTTTAGTATGACACCAGTTTCCTTCACTACTGTCTGGTTGCTACAATAGTGTGGTTAAACATCAATAAAAACGAATACATAGATTTCAATTTACATGGTGCGTTTCTTTAATAACTTTCGCCAGGTACAGTCATAATTAAAAGAATGGAAAGCCAAATAATTTAAAAGTCTTTGGGAGCAAATAAACCAAAAGAACAGTACCTTGCTATGGTAACATATGACTGTATCTAAGTAGGTTAGAAATACGAACATATGAATACAGCATCTATCATATACAGTATATGATTAATTCTCTAGTTTCTGTAAAAAATGAGTGAAACCTAAAACTAAGCTTTTGACCACGGTGGGTGGACAGTTGCGTGTACCAAATAACATGTTCTGTCAAAATAATAATAAAGGTAAATGATCCTGCGTTCAACCGACATTTGATATAAAGGGATCAGTGTTTTAGGCGTCAATGTTGTCTGGTATAGCTTAATATTAATATTATATGCTTCACGTCTGTTTCATATAAATATAACCACGTGCAAAACATGGTTAATAGCAACAAACAAACAGTCAATTACTTAAGGAGAGAATGATGATGGATGAACATTGCGAAAGGTATATATAACACTATTTTCTATTTCAGCTAGATTCAACAACGCTACAATTTTCTTCTTTTTATTTTTTATCATATGTAAAGAACGTGAAGTGAACATGTCAGTGTTATTTTGCTGATTACGATATAAAAACGTAGATATCTATTTTAGTGCGCACAATATGAATTAAATAAAACAACTACCATGCATTAAGTAAGTGCCTGTGAGGTATGTTTCTGGAATCAATTATTTCATGTATTGGATTTAAATAGAGATATTCTTGCAATTTGAAAATGAGAAACCATCTGGAATCTTGTTTTTATTGTGACCTATTGTCACTTGAATTGTATTTATCGTTTGTAGCGTTTCAGTTTTTTCGTGTTACTTATATCAAAATAATTACATTACTTCCGTTTTTCATTGAAATGTTACAATATGATTGGTTATGAAGTGGTCACATGATTATAAAAGAGATGTTTCAAATCCCAATGAAACTCAAACCCGAACTTGCACGTGCCTCCATGACGACCTCAGATGTAAACAATCAATGGTGTAGTAATTTCCAACAGCAAATAATCTAACACAAATAAAATTCACAACGAAAAATTCAACTATATTAAATTTTGGTGTGATTTAAATATAATTATAAGAATTGAATGAATTCTTTTGAAGTTTCATTGGGTATGAAAGCGTTGATCGAACTACATTTTCAACATGAAGCGCTTTCATACCCCAATGAAACTTAAAAAAATTGCATTCAATTCTTAAATAAATATAAACAAATTGCACGTAAACGTTTGATACCATACAAATTTAGCTTAACAATTCCTACGTATTTTGCAAAGTTCAAATTTTTTTATAAATACAAATATTACTGTATTTTGTAAAAATACCACCAAATCTTTCAATTACATGCAACGTTTTTTTTATATATAATTTGTCAATAACAGCCTTTCCTATAATGACGTACATTGTATGCTACTCGAGTTTTAGATAAATTTTGTTTGACTTTCATCACAGTATTTTCTCTGAGTGTTATTTAATCAGATCATAGTTTGATTAATTGCAACAACACACATATTTCGCTATTTTTGATAATTTTCTCTGATTTCATTTAATCACTTACATGGTCTCACTGTCGAATACATTTGATTGAAGGTCATGTTGTTAAAAACTTTCTTTTTTTGTTTCATTTCACAATTGTGTTTTGTACTGTTGTTATAGTTTTATCTGGACTGTCTATCACTCTACCAATCTCTTCGATCTGTGCTCATCATTTTAAATAGGTTAGCTTGAATACTGAAATTAAGATACTACAACCAATCACAAATAGCTTTACAACACAACAAGAGTTAAATATGTAATCAAACGGAATGTAATGATATATACACTATATTACTGCATTATCTGAAATATTCTGCTGAAAAATCACATTAATTCATCGACGTTGATATTTTGAGTTAAATAATAAAATTTACAATTATCCTTAGCAATACAGTAATGTCATAGTCTTTGGTTGTGACCCACTCGACGAAATCTTAAATTGAGATTGTTAATCAGATATTTGCCGACGCTAGTTTGGTATAAGATCAGTTTACTCCACTACTCTCTGGTCGCTACTATATGGCCAAGAGACTGGTAAAGCATCAATTAAAACGTACATATGGAACTTAAGGCACACGATCCGTTTATTTAATTACCTTCATCAGGTACCCCCATAGTTAAAAGACTGGAAAGCCAAAGAATCTAAAAGTCCTTGGGACAAATAAAGCAAGGAGTCTTAAGAAGAGTTTGAAAATACCAAAGGGGTAATAAGAATCCGTATATCGAAGATGAACAGACAACACAATGGCCAAAAGTATAAGTTCAAAAGAACAAACAACGATCTACAAAACATACACAAAAAACTAAAGATCGAGTAACACGAACTCCACTTAAAACCGGAGATGAACTCAGGTGCTAAGGTAACATATGACTGTTTCTAAATCGGAGAGAAATACGAACATATGACAGCATCTATCATATACAGTTTATGTCTAATTATCTAGTTTCTGAAAAATAAGTGAAATCTAAGCAATCTTTTTACCAAAATTTTGACCAAGTTGGGTGGATAGTTGTGTGTACCAGATCATAATTTCACAAAGTGCTGTCAAAATAATAATGATAATAATAAAGGTAAATGATCCTGCATTCATCATAAAGATAAAATGGGAACAGTGGTTTTTAGTGCGTTAGTATTGTCTGGTATAGCTAAATGTTAAATTTATTTATCACATGCTTACTCAAGATATGCTTAATATTGGATATGTCATGAATTCAAAATGCAACAAGTCATATCTCAGGGGATGTAATAATGTGTGCTGTAATACATGGGGTGCAATATTAATTTTTCGAAATGGCGGCGGAAATTTTGCATGAAATCGAGTATTTAGTTTTTCACAATTATAATGTCTCGTTTTGTCCGATCAGTTTTCGTTATTAATGTATCTTTGCTTACTCCCGTCGTCCGCTGTTGTCAAAATGGATAACGGAGAAAACATGGAATATGCTCGTTATGCAACGAATGATAGGTAAGTTGTTGTACAAGTTTAACTTGTGTTTATTATATGCCAAGAAAAGAATTATCACCAGTGTCAAGGATTTTGTCTATAAATGCATACTATTGCATCATATCCCATATCAAGGTATGGTTTCTGAAATGGACTGACCAGTTCTCACATATATTAAGAAAGGCGTATTGAAGTACAGACAATGGACAAAAGTATTCGCACGCTTCCAATTTTCCCTATATATTTCATATAAAACAACAATTTTTCAGAAGCTTATCCTGAAGTCAATTCACACCCGATTTCGATAATTTTTATATCAATAAAAACAGAATTTTATGTAGTTTTACTGTATAATTTCAAAATAATGTTCTATGATAAACATTTTGAGAATATACAAGCTAAACACACAACTGAATTAATTTCTTTCGAAATACAATGCTTTGATAGTACCTTTGTAGACGAATTATTTAAGTCTGTGTTTAAATCATGGCGATTTGAGAAACATGCTTCAAAACGTAATTTCAAAATTACTACTATAAACTACATATCTTTCTGCTTTCGTTGATAAAATAATGATTAAAATTGGACGTGAATTGATTTCAAGATAATATTTTGAAAAACTGTAGTTTTATATGAAATATATAGGGTAAATTGGAAGCGTGCGAATACTTTTGTCCATTGTCTGTATATGATACATACATTGCTCAAACATGGAATTTTTCATATCACATGCCATATCAAGCCTTGACCCACAATAGCCCTTGGGATAATAAGGGTGTCACTGGATATATAACATGTGATATGAAAAATGCCATACAATAATCTATAAATATGCTTCACGTTTCTTTCATATTAATATAACCAAGAGCAAAACATGATTAATAACAACAAACAAACAGTCAATTACTTAACGAGAGAATCCTAATGGATGAGCATTGCGAAAGATATCGATAACACTATTTTTTATTTCAACTAGTTTCAACAACGCCATAATTGTGTTCTTCTTTTAATCATATGTCAAGAACGTGAAGTGAACATGTCAGTGTTATTTTGCTGATTACGAAATAAAACCGTTGATGTCTATTTTAGTGCTCACAAAATTGACTTCAATGAAACGAATAATATGCATGCAATAAGTGCCTGCGAGATATCTTTCTAGAATCTATTATTTCATATATTGGATATGAATAAAGATATTCTTGCAATTTGAAAATGAGAAACCATCTGAAATCTTTATAATGTGCCCTATTGTCACTTGAATTGCATTGATAGTTTGTAGCGTTTCAGTCTTGTCGTGTTGTTACAAGAAATTGCTTATATCTAAATCAATATGAACGAATTGTACGTAAATGTTTCACACCATAACAATTTTTAATCTAGCGATGCCTACGCATTTTGTAAAGCTCGACAATTTCTATGAATATAAATATTACTGTATTTTCTAAAAATACTACAAAATCCTTCCATTACATGCAACGTTTTTTTTTTCATATACTTTTTCAATTATAGCCTTTACGACAATGACTTATGTTATTCGAGTTTTAAATATATTTTGCTTGACTTTCATCACAGTCACAGTATTTTCCCTGAGTGTAATTTAATCAGATTATAGTTTAACTAATTGCGAAAAATATTTCATTATTGTCTGTAGTTTTTGCTGATGTCATTAAATCATGTACATAAATAACATCACTCCTGTCTGAATTTTATTGTAGGTAATGTTATTCGAAACTTTTCTTTTGATTGTTGTGTCATTTGACATTTGTATTTTGTACTGTTTTATATTTCTAACCAGGCTATCCATTGCTCAAACAATCTCTTCAGCCCTGCTATAGTCATTGTCAATGGGTTGGCTTGAATGCTGATTAGTACACACGACGCGTTTCTGGAACAATCAATGTTTTGTTGATCCATATAATATGTTCATGTCTGAATTGATAGCAAACATGTATCTAATGAAACCCAATCCATTTTTATATCAAATAATATTAGAATGAAAATAGAATATACCACACAGTCGGAACACTGTTTGAATACGACATCCCGAATTTCATTTTGTTCTTGTAAAAGAGCTTATGTACTTTATTTGTCAAACCTTTATGCTGCTGTTTTTATGAATTTATATCACCCATTCGGTCCGTAATCCTGATAGTGGTACAATAGAGGCTGTTTTTATAAATTTATATCACCCATTTGGTCCGTAATCCCGATTGTGGTACAATAGAGGTTCTTGAAGACATTTATTACATAATTTCATGGTAAAACTAGCCTATATAACTTTTAATTGGAGTGTCTGTACGAAGCCATGAAAGTGAGCGGTCAGATATGTGTATGCTAGGGTATCTATTTATATCTGCCTTTTTTCCGCGATTTGTTGGGTTGTATTTTAGAATTGTTCCGACAGTGTGGTATTTTTTATTTTTCATTTTTATTGTTATATATTGTAGCACGACTGTTTGCAATTCAGTAAAATATCTAATATCTAAGATGGTAAATCTTTGGATTATATTCCCTGACAGTCAAATACATCATGACATGAATACACTTAAGTGTACAGTCAAACCTGCCCATGCGGTCACCTGTATTAAAAGGTCACATTTTTCTTGTCCTGTCATAGAAACTTTCACATGAATTGAACATCTTTTAAGAGGTAACCTGTCTTAAAAAGTCACTTTTTCTTTGCCCAATAGGTGACCTCTTATTACAGGTTTGACTCTACATGTATAGTAATTAGCATAAGTTAAAGAATGACCGCATATAATTATGAACATTGACTAAAACACATAAGACCACATAGTTTTAGGGCGTGCAACATACGCGTTTATCTGGGGGCAGTGATACGAACGCAAGTTTAAAATTGATTCTAAAGTTAATAAATAATAACTTGACGTCAATAAAATGGTTTATGGACACAAAATATTAAATGGATGTCCTCGTTTCTCTTTTATCTATATGAGTCTGTCCACATCATGCTATTTAATAGATATTAATTTCTTGCTTGTTCAAAGAATTTCGAGTTAAATAGCACTGTAAGACATGAATACATTTGGAGAACTAATTCTATTTGTATCAAGGGAAGAACCCTACACGTTTTAATGGAAAGTCAAGGCTATGAAATACTCTATCTTGTTATACATATAGTGAAATAAGACACATATATGTGGAAACTATCGTTCATTAAATCTTGACGAGATTTGAAGGTTCACTTTACATGCTGGAGATTCAATTTCAAGAAAGTTATGGTTGCTATCACATTCTAAGGTTAACCCCGCAAGATTTTAATTTTCCTATCTTGTTATGCCCGTTTCAGATAATACTCACACACATGCTAAGAATAATAAACAAGCACGTTTTAAATCTAAACGACTATATTTCAATTATCAATACAGCTGTCTTTTAATATTGTCTTTTTATTTGTGTCAAACAACTTCTCATTTTCTTCATCTTATGACAATATCATATTTACTCTAGTACTTCAACATACATATTAACTATGTATTTTATCATTTGTACATGATCACTTAAGGTTAAACGGTAATTAGGTGAAGATTTCATAAATTGACATTATTGTGTCAAATCCATTTTGTTGTATTTTACATATAAAAACTGGTTATAAACTAAATTAATTTAAAAATCAAAGGTTTCTTTCCACACTGTATTTGTAAGTTTTAATTTGAATATATTATAATTAAACTTCCTGTTGGCGGATGGTGAATAATAAACTATAACTTGTAGATATAAAATTATGTGCTACCATTAGTCATGACGTCATTCATGTAACTAATTTGTATTGCACTATATTGTGTTTCCTGAAATGAAGACCTGATTTTAATTACAGGAAATAGACAAGCCCTTACAATCCATTTTATCTATTTTCCTACGAAGTGACTTTCAGATTTTGGTTTATGATGCATTAAAGGGCAACGTAGATGACCTAAATGCGCAGTAATTTTCGAGTCGGATTTGAAATATTAAAATTTCAGTACAAACACAAAAGAAAAACAAAACGACAAGATGTCTATTTATAATTACAAACTCTTGCATCTTCAATTATCCGTAGATGAAAATCCATAGATAATTTCATTTTAAAGAAGACGACATATAAAGATTGTCTATTGATTATACATATAGTATTATTTTTCGGAAATGCTTTGTTCATGGTTTCTAAATTTATGACCTATGTGACCGCTATTCGACGTGTTATGATTGTTATTTTATTAATGCTACTTAGAGGGATTCAGACAGTCTTATAAGATTACCATGTATCTTTTAAAATGCAAATTCATTTACAAAGCTATACTTCCATTTCAAACGGTCATCTGTCTTGTAATTTTGTCTAAATGATTATGATAATCAATATATTAATACAAAAATTGTATGCTATTCCATGGCAGATAAATTGAATTGTCACAATAATTCCAACATTCCCGAAATTATTCAATCGTGTTTGCCAGAATAATGCGGTATTTAACGACGACTTGCGCGGAAAATGGAAGAATGTGACCATAGGACGCGGATACCACGCTTCCAGCTGATACAAACATGGGGCATAGCTCTGGAATCATAAGAGGATATTAACCAAATTAACCAATCATAGTCTGTATGTCATGGTAAAAATAACATTGTATTCAAACATAGAGCATGGAAGCCAAATATTTAGGGCATATCTCTGAAATCTCAAAAGGAATAATAACCAAAGTCTATGTTGACCCATGTATTGCCAAATACATTGTGAAATTAATTTCAAATGATTTGCGTAAACAGAATCTAAGTTATTTTGCAGAAACATAAAAATTGTCTTTGTCAAATCAAGGGGCATAACTCCAGAACGAGAAAAGTGGTCAGGTGCGGGACGTCCGGACGAACATGGGTAAAACTGAATAGCCCGAATCCTAGCGCCTGTGGCATAAAATATAAACAGCGTCTAAATAAATATAAAATGAATTGAAAAGAGGCTTGCTCTAAATAAGAAGACATCAATAAATAACAGAGTTCAGTACCACATTAGTTTAGTTAATTTTATTTAAAAAAAGGCATAATACCATAGAAATATGGCTTTGATTCTTGTTCTTGACCATCTCACATTTGAGTCATCATGAATGATATAACTGTTTTGATTGTAAAACGATGCTGTTACAAATAGAATGCCCTTGATGTCGACGTATAAATAAGAATGAAATCGCCATTCATCACAAATAATTCCATTTCACAAATTTTCAGGCAATATTTTAAACATTTAAAATTGTTTTATCAATAATGTGTGCATATAATGTCATGTCTAAACATGTGTAAAAAGCTGTAAAACCAATTTTCTTCACTTCATATTGTTTCCCAATATTATTTCCTGTAATAGAATAGCAAATGATTATTATTGTAATAACGAAGCATGCTCAAATCAAACCAGGATCGTTTTGGTCGCGAATGTATGGTAGTTGGATTTAAATCTACCTAATAAATGATTTATGTCATCGGGGCCTACCACCACTATAGTTTCGAGTTCGATGTTCCTAGGTGTTGTGGCTAGGTGTACTTGATACATGTACAATATGCGCTTCAGTCTGTCCGTGACTCACCACATGTCGGTTATTCTCCCCGTTCCCTCCAC
The DNA here is from genome assembly GCA_002080005.1 of Gigantidas platifrons. Classification (NCBI taxonomy): domain Eukaryota; kingdom Metazoa; phylum Mollusca; class Bivalvia; order Mytilida; family Modiolidae; genus Gigantidas; species Gigantidas platifrons. The sequence goes on from MJUT01033541.1 coordinate 455,764, forward strand.
CAATAAAACTTAGGGCAACTTTTGTTGATGGTGGCGTTAAACAGCCACACCCCCTTATCGTCCAATCAAATTATAGCAATTAGCAAATACATATCGTATTATACACACTCATTAAGTTACTGTAATACACCTTTGCACCTATCTTATGACAAACTAGCATATGAAATAAAATATGAATGAAATTAAAATTATAAGGTTATCTCTTTTTATCAGGTATCACCTTTGACTATAGGTTACACTTCATCCCCGGTGTTGGTGCTTTCCGTGTTTCTCATCTTTTTAGCATTCTGTAGTGTGTTGTGTTTATGTGTTTTGTTTGTCTTTGTTATGTGTCTTGTGTACGCAATATCACTAGCGTCTCTGGATTGTTCGTTATTGACTGTCCCTTCGGTTTTCTCTAACGTTCATTAACAGGCAGGAGTCTCTACATTGGTATATTTAGGACTTATATATATGAAATTCAGTATTACTTTTATGAAAGCTGAATATCTTTTTGATTATTTTTTTATTTCAATCTTACATCTCTCAAATTGTGGAAGACTGTCGGATGTTGGTAGAAGCTGAAGCACGTTAGAATGTTAGTCGTATTTGTGATTCAATTTCCCAATACTTCCCGTCTTGGTCGAGATCGTGCATGGTAGTTGTATTTACAACTACCTGTGCATTCAATGCCTATCACCATTTAAGTTGTGAGTTCGAATTCCGCACAGGCGAGGTATACTCGATACAACATTATGCGATAAAGTTTGTCAGTGACTTGCGACAGGTCGATGGTTTTCTCCGGGCACTCCGGTCTCCTCTAGCAATAAAAATTTCCGCCACGATATAGCTGAAAATTGTTGAAAGTGGCTTTAAACTCCATACCCCCAATACTTGGCTAACAAATGGATTTAATAACATTACTAATTTGGCGAGCTTTCTTTGTACGTTAGATTTTCTGTCCAGTGTTTTGTAGACAACTATATGTCTTTCTTGTCCTTTTTCTTTTAACCATTGTATTGTCTGGCCTTTGATGTACAGCTTTTGATATCTTCAAACGTACTTGAAGAACACGTTTGGCAAGAAATTGTAAAAATGATATATGTACATTAGTTCCTGCAACAAAATACCATCAAAGATCAAATTATTTCACTCTTTTTAGATATTGCTATCAAAGACACAATAATAGGTATATATATCATCATTAGTTGTATATTCCCATGTCGACTTAAATAAAAATTTTACATTTATACTAAAAAAGGAATGGGAATATTTTCCTTATTGATAATTGAAGGCTAAGTCTATATGGTAACACACCTATATATTTAATTAATAATAACAACAAATCAAAAATATGGCATTAATACATTTTAAGCAGTCCATTAGCTTGTCGAAACTATTAGTTACTATCAAATAGCTACTGAAAACCCAGAATTAGTAAAGGTCCACACTCTTTGTATGGATGTAGTTTTATGAGTTTAATTATATGGTTGGAAATTATATTTCTTACTCCCTCAGGCAGAAGGGACCTTCGTCGATTTTAACTGTCATTTTTAAGCTCTTTGGTTTGCTTGCCTCCAAAGACTTTTAAATTATTTTGCTTTCCAATCTTTTGATTATGAGCGTGCCCGATAAAAATTATTCCAGAAACGCAATTCGATATATGCGTTGTGTTTGTATATACATTGCCGTTAGCGAACCAGTTATCAAGAAGGGAAAGCCTTGGATTCAATTAAAAGGTTTAACCCACCATGGATTTTCCAACGTCATTTGTATGGTGTGGTCTTTTTTTGTGTTCCACGAGTTAATATGAGACGTGATTGTTCGCTTTTTATATTTATGGAATTGTCCACCATCACTGACCTATCTTTTTTTTTCATAATAAACACACGACAATAACCTGAACAGGTTCGCTTCCACCTAGGAAGGACCACATACTATCACACATAATTAAATAAAATAGAGAGTACAACAGCAGGTGCTTTTAATTCTCGTAGTTAACTGACTACTAACAAGGAAGGTAGAATCTGGTGGTTAAATATCATTATTCTTGGGACAAAACATTACTGATACTTTGAAAATATTTAATATCAAATAATCATGAACATCTAAAGAACATTGATGGTCTTCGTGAATAAATAGGTCATCAATTTGTTGGAATCAAATATTGAACATACATGTACAATAGTAATATAATATAGAATTGCTTGGTTGGTTAGTTTATGGTGTTTAACGCCACCATCAACAATACTTCAGTTATAGCATGGCGGTTAGTTTTATTGGTGGAGGAAACAGGGAAACAGTGGTACCCGGAGAAAACCACTGACCTGTCGCAATGGAATGAAATATAAATGTACTAATTTAATTGCTAGTTGGACGAACTAGTTGTACTAGCAGATTACCTACATTTTCAGCAAGGTTTACCTGCCTCAAAGAGTGAAATATAGTTGCTAAGTCAGACTTTACGAATTCAATTTTACAAGGATTTTACAAGTGAGATTTGAACGTTTTAGCTTTTAGCAGTTATAAGATAATGTGAAAATTTTCAATGATTGATGAAAACAGTATCCTTGCTGTAAAAGTTTACCTATTATGACGAGATTACGGTCACGGAAGTCAGACACACTATTACAATTACGTGCAAAACGAACTAATATAAACACCATATGATGTGCCAAGGGAAAGTTATCATAAAAAAAGGAAAATGACGATAGGTAATGAAACATCTTGTATTTTGTCATAGACGCGTGTGTAAATTTAACTTGAAAAAGGGATAAATCTGAATATAAAAATTGACAAATGTCAGTTCTAATGTTAGCCTGATTCAGCGTAAGTTCATTGTGATAAATTTGTTTAAAAAACTTCAGAAAATCAGGAGCACAATTCGTTCCCATTGACATTCCAACATTTTGACGAAACAATGCATTGCCAAAACAAATACAAATGTTGTCTTGAAAAAAAACCCTGATAGAATAAGTGCTATCCTCACAAGTCCAATTACAATATTTACCTCTTTTATCATTACTAAAAATAATATTTGTTGATGATATCTATCTTAGAAATGGGTGTGTATTGAACATTTTTGAGTTTACAATTTGCTCTTTTAAAATATAGAAATAATATTTACGTCAAACAATAATAATGTTGTTATCTGTTATATCAGCAGGAACAGAAACAAAAGATTGTATCTATATTTGGTATGAAGCAGCTTTATGAAATGAAGATTAAATTTTGTGCCAATAAATAACATAATTTTGGCAGATTAACAATAAAGATATTATCTAAGACATGGAATAGTTCAATAAATCATGTTTATCAGGTAAGTAAGTCAAGCTCATATGAACCTCTAATTTAAAATCTCCAATTTTCGACCTAGTTTAATTGATATCTTCCTGAAAACAATTTAAGGGTTATGTGAGTTTTATTGTTGAAATAACTATACCTGGTAAGAAAGAATATGGCAGTAAATGAAAAGGAGAGACTATTCAACATTACATCTAGACACAACTTAAAATAAAGGAATATCATGTTATTGTTCTTCTACATTTCATCCATTAAACTACCAAATTTGTTACTTATATGCTGTGATTTGTTTTCAACAATATTTGTTAAAATAGTGGCGGCCATTCCAATGGCAGAGGAAACTTTAGTATATGGCGAAAACAGTAGACATACCACAAGTCAGTGACAAACTTAATCGCATTTGGTTACCACAGATTCAGCTAAATCTGCTTCATACTTTGACATATACATCGAAAGTGACAGTAAAGACGGGTTAAGTCCGAAACTTTACGATGGGATATGATGATTTCAATTTCCACACTGTGAACGTTACATTTATGTGTAGGAACATTGCAGTAGCACCTACATAATGATTATATATCTCTCAGTTGTTCCGATATTCCACAGCTTGTGGTTGCTACCATGAATTCCTTGATATAGGGTTACTGCTAGCAAGGCAGCTACTGAAACAGGGGTTCCTAGATGTTAAGTTGATGTCATCACCATGACGTGGTTAATCGTTAAAGAGTATCTGTGTCATAAATGAACACGGCTATGTTTCATTTGTCTTCGTTTTTCTATTGATAAAAAAATGATTTACTTTTATTGCAGTACACCATCGAGACATGATTGAAAAATATTGAAGAAATCCGAACAGAACTTTATTTAAGCTGCATCTTTGACAAACCGTTCTGAAATGTCGTCTTGCACTTTAAAATAAGAAGAGTTTGAAGATACCAAAGGGAAAAATCAGAATCCGTATATCCAAGAGGAACAGACAACAGAATGGCCAAAAGAAAAAGTACAAAAGGACAAACAACGATCAACAAAACATAAATATAAAACTAAAGATCGAATAACACGAACCCCGCTAAAAACCGAATAAAATTTAGCTGGTACATATATAACATTTTCAGCTATCACTGATAACTCTAATGTAAAACTGCTGGAAAAGATTAGAGGTAACATCAAATATATTTGGGGGTGAAGGCAACTCTTCAACAAGCAAGATAAACATAGCATACGTTCATTTTCGGAACACACAAACCCCGCATCGAAACAGGCTAGAAAAGTTAAATAAAGACTCGTTTTTCTATCTGTTTCAAAAGCTGGTACAAATAAATAACTTTCGGACAATGCACATATATTGCGTATATATATTTATAACACTTTCTTGTAATGCATCAACACACCAATCTCACAATACTATGATAATAATAAACAACTTGTCCATATATATATATAAGGTCAATAAATCAGGGAGTTATCAATCAGCTTTTCCATGAACATATCTGTTTTTCAAGTGTAAATATAATACATATGCTAAGACGTAAGTGTCATATTTTTCTATGAATTATGATATATGTCTCTGTAATACAAGTGAAGGACGAAAAATAGATCGGTTAACCAAGAGTTTATTGTTATTAAACTAAGGTTCTCCTCCATCAGCCATAAGTGTACTTAACCAATTTTAACCATACTGTTAAGGCTCTTTGGTTTTATTGCTCCCAATCTTTTTCTCCAATTTTTTTGAATGTGAGCGTACATGATCAAGGTTATTTCAGAAACTAAAATAGATAACTGAGTTTTTATTACTCCCATTTGTGTTGATGGAAATTCATTTTTTTTTCTATTAATGGTATTTGTATTTATTTATGCATACGGGTGTCCAGCCGTTCAATAGTAACACAACGGAGATCTTTAGTTTTGTGTGTAATGTCTTGTAGATTGGTGTTTGTCCTTTCATTTACGCCTTCTGGTTAACTCTTTGGTATCTTCAAGCTTTCTTATTTAGACATAGTTAATAGTGGACAATAACACTAACCACAACAACAGAAACCGTTCTTATATAAATATAACAACATGATCAGAAACGATGGAAAAACATTTGTCAGGTGTAAGACAGGATGTTCTTACACAGAGGATAAAGTAGTTTTCAACTTTCACGGGAAAATATTTTTCTGTCTTACATTCCGGTGTAAGACAAGCTACACGCCCTGTTACCCGCTAAAAGTAATCGTCGCTTCAAGATATTTCAGTGTTATTTATAACACTGCTTGTAATCCTTTGTTAATATTTTTGTAGATGTGATTAAATTAAAAAATGCTTTACAAAATATAACTGTAGCCAAAGTCTAATCTATCTTTTAAGATTCTTAATGTTGTGTCATTTGTTTACTTTTGCGTATGCTTTTTGTCAACAGTTATCGATTTCCTGTTCACTGAATCAATCAGCTGACCGTGTTATTGACGTCACAGTGAAATGATATACATTTCTAATACCAATGTTTGTGTTGATTTGTTCGTTTAAAAACAAATGTTTTCTTTAGTATTGTTATATTTATTTTGATATGAAAGTCGAATTTTAAATATTATTACAATTTGAAGCGTTCGTGATTTAGTGTTTCTTTCACATTGCATATTATTTCATTGATGTTTGTGATGCGGTCGTCTTCGAATAAACACACTAGAAACAAATTTGGGGGAATGTCTGTGTAAGAAAAATAATCAAACACCGGTGACAGGTGTTAGATTCTATTAATCTCATGGTTGTTTGGGGCTATATCTGCTCAACTCACAGCGCATATATTACAAGTGTTGTACGTGATAAAAGTATGAATAACATTTTTTTTTGTGGTGAGACTAGGTATCTAAAGCATTTCTGACAGAAATATTTTGCATTACCCTCAAGGTGTTAGATATCATTATCACATCTTCATGTGTATAGAAATTATTATTAGTCTTGACTTGGAACAGGTGTGACTACTTATCGGCATTGAAGCTGTTAATGGACAACAGATAGCCTTTCATTCTCTAGCGACCAAATGAATATAATACAAAAACATGATCCTACATAAGATTCACTGCAACTAAAAAAAATCACCTATTGTTACAGGCATGATGACAAACGCAACGTTTAACGCGTAATTAACGGACTACTTGTCACGAAGGTAGAATTTGCTTGTTGTAAATCAATGTTCTAGTTATAATGTTGATTAAAGTAGCACCCACAATGAATTAAGAATGATACATTGCCTAACAAATTTTTTTTTTAGATGCGTACTCATTGTGTATAATTGTTATGCACGCTTCGTCTTATACCATTGAATAGCTATGGAATTCAAATATAGCAGCAATACAACGCAAACGTCTGAATAAGCTATAAATATTGGAAGATACAAAATACTTCAAGCTCGAATAAAACACCGAAATAAAACTTGAAGGCAGTTGGATTGAAAGGCAACTACTAAAGTTGATCAATCCGATATTCCAAACCTTGTGGTTGCTACAATGAATTACTTGATATAGGGTTACTGCTAGCAAACAAGCTACTGAAACAAGGGTTCCTAGAGGTTAAGTTGATGTCATCACCATGACTGGGTTAACCGCTAAAGAGTATTTGTGTCATAAATGAACACGGCTATGTTTCATTTGTCTTGGTTTTTCTATTGATGAAAGATTGATTTATTTTCATTGCTGTACACCATCGGGAAATGATTGAAAAATACTGAAGAAATCCGAACAGAACTTTGCTTAAGCTGCATCTTTGACAAACCATTCTGAAATGTTGTCTAATCGTTCTCTTTAAAAATAAAAAAAAGATGGTGCTTATATAAAATCTTCAGATATCACTGATAACTCTACTGTAAAACTGTTGGAAGAGAGTAGAGGTAACATCAAATATATTGGGGGGGGGGTGAAGACAACTCTTCAACATGCAAGATAAACACAATATACATGCATTTTTGGAAGATACAAACCCCGCATCGAAACAGTCTAGAAAAGCTCAACAAAGACTCGCTTAACTATCTGTTTCAAAAGCTGGTACAAATAATGGATATACATGTATATTATTAAAGGGGCATTAGCTACGATTTTGACCCAAAAAAATATATGCTTTGGAAATAGATAAATAGCTTTAAAATGATGAAATAAAGGTAAATATTTCACATTAAACAGCTTATCGAACCACTTTCCAACTTTTGAGAACGAACATTACCATCGATTACTTATTTGCTTGCAAGCAAATAATTTGACCTCGCTTTTTCCGTATGCAATTGACCTTACTAGTGACAGGTAAGAACAAATAATTTGTATTTTGTCGCTTATTAACTGCCAACTTGCATGGTTCTTTGTACGTAATTAACATCGACTAAAAGCAGATTCACAAAAATAAGAGAAATGAGTGCATTGTTGTACTGATTTCATGACGATTCGACAAATGGTTCAAATAAATAACTTTCGGACAATGCACATATATTGCGTATATATATTTATAACACTTTTTTGTAATGCATCAACACACCAATCCCACAATACTATAATAATAATAAACAACTGTTCCTTGTATATAAGGTCAATAGATCAGGGAGGTATCAATTAGCTTTTTCATGAGCATATTTCGTCTTCAAGTGTAAATATAATACATATGCTAAGACGTAAGTGTCACATTTTTCTATGAATTATGATATATTTCTCTGTAATACAAGTGAAGGACGAAAAATAGATCGGTTAACCAAGAGTTTATTGTTATTAAACTAAGGTTCTCCTCCATCAGGCATAAATGATCTTAACCAATTTTGATTATCCTGTTTAGGCACTTGGGTTTTATTGCTCCCCAAAACAAATTTCCCAATCGTTTTAAATGCGAGCGTACATGATCAAGGTTATTCCAGAAACTAAAATAGTTAACTGCGTTTTTATTACTCCCATTTGTTTTATTGGAAATTCATTGTTTTTATTAATGGTATTTCTTATGCTAATTAAAAGTTGTTCACGCCATGATATAGCTGAAATATTGCTAAAGTTGGCGTTAAACACCAATCTACAAATAAATATTAATGGTATTTGTATTTATTGATGCATACTGGTGTCCAGCCGTTTAATAGTAACACAACGGCTGTCACATATGGAGATCTTTAGTTTTCTGTGTAATGTTTTGTAGATTGATGTTTGTCCTTCTTTGATTTACGCCTTCTGGTTAACTCTTTGGTATCTTCAAGCTTGCTTATTTAGACACAGTGAATAATTGACAAAAACACCAACCACAAAAACACAAATTGTTCTTATATATATATATATAGATATATATATAGATATATATATATATATATATATATATATAACAACATGACCAGAAACGATGGAAAACAAGTTGTCAGGTGTATGATAGGATGATCTCATGGTTGTCAGGTGTAAGACAGGATGATCTCATGGTTATCAAGTGTAAGACAGGATGAGCTCATTGTTGTCAGGTGTAAGACAGGATGATCTCATGGTTGTCAGATGTAAGACAGGATGATTTCATGGTTGTCAGGTGTAAGACAGGATGATCTCATGGTTTTCAGATGTAAGACAGGATGATCTCAAGGTTGTCAGGTGTAAGACAGGATGATCCCATGGTTGTTTGGGGCAATATCTGCTCAACTCACAGCGCATATATTACAAGTGTTGCACGTGATAAAAGTACCAATAACATTTTTTTTTGTGGTGAGACTAGATATATAAAACATTTCTGACAGAAATATTTTTATTTCTCAACCTCGTCAAGCCTCTGTCTAGACGAGCAATTAGTTAAACCCTCAGGGTGTTAGATATCATTATCACATCTTCATGTATATAGGAATTATTATTAGTTTTGACTTGGGACAGGCGCGACTAATTATCGGCATTGAAGCTGTTAATGGACAACAAATAGCCTTGCATTCTTTGGCGACCAAAGGAATATATTACAAAAACATGATCTTACTTAAGATTCACAGCAACTAAACAAAATCGCCTATTGTCACAGGCATGACGACAAACGCAACGCATACGCATAATTAACGGAATACTTGTCACGAAGGTAGAGTTTGTTCGTTGTAAACCAATGTTCTAGTTATAATGTTGATTAAATAACACCCACAATGAACTAAGAATTATACATTGACTAACAAATGGGAGTGTATAACAATTTCTTCAATTGTTTTTTTATTTTTAGAGGCGAACTCATTGTGTATAATTGTTATGCACACTTCGTCTTATCACTTTGAATACATATGCAATTCTAATATAGCAGCAATACAAAGAAAACAGATGTCTGAATAGGCTATACATATTAGAAGATACAAAATACCTCAAGCTCGAATAAAACTCCGAAATAAAGTTTGAAGGCAGCTGAACTGAAGGCCAACAGCTAAAATTGATCAATCCGATATTCTAAAGCTTGTGGTTGTTACCATGAATTCCTTGACATTGGGTTACTGCTAGCAAGGAAGCTACTGAAACAAGGGTTCCTAGAGGTTAAGTTGATGTCATCACCATGACTGAGTTAACCGCTAAAGAGTATATGTGTTATAAATAAACACGGCTATGTTTCATTTATCTTGGTTGTTCTTCTTATGAAAGACTGATTTACTTTTATTGCTGTACACCATCGGGAAATGATTGAAAAATACACAAGAAATCCAAACAAAACTTTGCTTAAACTGCATCTTTAACAAACCGTTCTGAAATGTCGTCTAATCGTGCACTTAAAAAATAAATTGAGATGGTATTTATATAAAATCTTCAGATATCACTGATAACTCTACTGTAAAACTGTTGGAAGATAGTAGAGGAAACATCATATATGGGGGGGGGACGGGAGGGGGTGAAGACAACTCTTCAACATGCAAGATAAACATAATATACGTTCATTTCCGGAAAACATAAACCCAGCATCGAAACAGGCTAGAACAGCTCAACAAAGACTAGCTTTTCTATCTGTTTCAAAAGCTGGTACAAATAAATAACTTTCGGACAATGCACATATATTGCGTATATATATTTATAACAATTTGTTGTAAGGCATCAACACACCAATCCCACAATACTATAATAATAATAAACAACCTTTCCTTGTATATAAGGTCAATAGATCAGGGAGGAATCAATTAGCTTTTTCATGAGCTTATTTCTTCTTCAAGTGTAAATATGACACCTATGCGAGGACGTAAGTGTCACATTTTTCTATGAATTATGATATATTTCTCTGTAATACAAGTGAAGGACGAAAAATAGATCGGTTAACCAAGAGTTTATTGTTATTAAACTTAGGTTCTCCCTCCTCAGAGATAAGTGACCTTAACCGATTTTAATCATCCTGTTTAGGCACTTGGGTTTTATTCCTCCCAATTTTTCCCCAATTTGTTTGAATGTGAGAGTACCTGATCAAGGTTATTCCAAAAACTAAAATAGTTAACTGCTTTTTTATTACTCCTATTTGTGTTGTTGGAAATTCATTGTTTTATTAATAGTATTTGTATTTATTGATGCATACTGATGTCCAGCCGGTTAATAGTAACACAACGGCTGTCACATATGGAGATCTTTGGTTTTCTGTGTAATGTCTTGTAGATTGGTGTTCAAGCTTTCTTATTTAGACATAGTGAATAGTTGACAATAACACCAACTTCAGCAACACAAACCGTTCCTATATATATATATATATATATAACAACATGACCAGAAACGATGGAAAACAAGTTATCAGGTGTAAGACAGGATGATCCCATGGTTGTTTGGGGGCAATATCTGCTCAACTCACAGCGCATATATTACAAGTGTTGCACGTGATAAAAGTACCAATAACATTTTTTTTTGTGGTGGGACTAGGTATCTAAAACATTTCTGACAGAAATATGTTTATTTCTCAACCCCGTCAAGCCTCTGTCTAGACGAACAATTATTTAAGCCCTCAGTGTGTTAGATATCATTATCACACCTTCATGTGTATAGGAATTAGTATTAGTCTTGACTTGAGACAAGCGCGACTATTTAGCGGCATTGAAGCTGTTAATGAACAACAAATAGCCTTTCATTCTCTAGACACCAAATGAATATAATACAAAAAACATGATCTTACTTAAGATACACTGCAACTAAACAAAATCACCCATTGTCACAGGCATGACGACAAACGCAAAGTTTAACGGACTACTTGTCACGAAGGTAGAATTTGCTGGTTGTAAACCAATGTTCTAGTTATAATGTTGATTAAAGTTGCATACACAATGAATTAAGAATGATACATTGACTAACAAATGGGAGTGTATAACTATTTCTTCTATTTTTATATTTTTTATTTTTAGATGCGTTCTCATTGTGTATATTTGTTATGCACGCTTCGTCTTATCACATTGAATACATATGCAATTCAGATATAGCAGCAATACAAAGCAAACATATGTGTGAATACGCTATCAATATTGGAAGATACAAAATACATCAAGCTCGAATAAAACTCCGAAATAAAGGTTGAAGGCAGCTGAACTGAAGGCCAACAACTAAAGTTATGTGGATGTACTTTTCATACAATGATAATTTATCGTGATTATCGTAACTTGAGAATAACAACCGACGAGAGTGGTTTGCTTTATGTATATTCATCAATTTCATAAAGAATTAAAAACGAAAAACTAAACCATTTTAACTATATGTCGTGCAGAATCAAAGTCTATAAGAATTTAAATGATGAACACAGAGTCCTCAAAGAATCAGAAGTGGTTTTAGAGTGATGGTCCGATCAGTATAAGAATGACATCAGCTATATATGCACAAGTTGAAAAACTTGTATCTTATCCTATTGCCATGTTTTGGACAATAAAATATGCTTAAACTAATATATGTACAGTACATCTCAAGAGCCAAAGCTCTCAAACACATACCGTATTTCCACAAAAGATGATGAAGTAAGACATCTCTCGGAACACAAATGTTATATTATATAGGTCTTGTGCACTTCTACAAAGTATATGTTCCTGGACTTCTGTTTAAAATTCATTAATTATAATTAGAAATTGATATCGTAACTTTTGAACCTACCTTGTTAATAGACATTTGCAATGCTATAGACAGATTATCAAAGTAATACATCTACCAAAAGGTATCGAGTAATCAAAGAAAAGTGTCAGAATTAATATCTTTTGATATTCGTGACTAGTTAGAATTCAATTTATTTAAAAATACAATTTCCTTCATAATTTGAGTAATGACCTACACTCATACTATTAAACAATGTATTAGCTAAGAAACTAATAGCCCTGAGTATTTACTTATGTTTTTGTTACTTGTGCTTTTATGACGGAAAGTAAATACAATATGTTAAGAAAGTTAAACAGTGATGGTCAATAACTCTCCCAATATCATCAAAATGATCCAACAACTCTCTTCTCATTGAGAACAACACAACAAATTCACGATATATAGCATTGGAAATCCAGATCTTGGATTAAGACACACACAAATATTCTTTTGTGATCATTTCTTGTTAGATTTTCTTGCAAATTTTCATATAACATCACCATTTTCGTTGACATGAATGTGTCACAATCATCAACAATATTCCGCGGCATTTTAGATTTTGCATATATTTTTTTGTCTTACATTAGAATAGAAATAACAGTACTATATTTGACGAGTTGTTGTCGTCGATTGGGTATTTGACAGTCGCAAATAGCTGTTTTACTGACTCTGCTACGATAGCTTTGCCGGATAAAACTGCATTTGCCACAGTCAAATCCCAAATTGACGTCAGCAACTCTTCAAATTCAAAACAGTTACTATGATGCATAATTTTGATGTATGTTTCTTAAAAGTGGGCATACAACATTTGGAGGCACGTAACTATAACAAGAAGTGATTCTCAGTTTCCTTTTGTTTTGATCACTTCATTTTACAAAGGTTCCTTCATCACGGGGTTTGATCATATATAATGCATTTATTACTTCTGCTAGTGCACAAAAATAGAAAGAAGATAATCAGCTTTGTCGTATGATTGACATGTGCTGTCGTTGCTTCAATAGATATATTGAAATTAGATTTGTCATGAGTTTTTTTTTAAACTCAATTTCTATTACGTCTTTTATTACTTTAAATTAGAAATGAAAGATAATGATTAATTTTATTGATATGAAGACGACGATTTGCACAATTTTGACGAAAATAGAAAGAAATAAGTACGCACTTATTAATAGCATGTTTGTACTTTTCGTTTTGGAGTTCTCATAGGTCTTCACAGTATATATATATATATTTAATATTTTATTTTGATTCTCCTAATAAGGTGGAGTTGCTGTAGTCGTGATTCTATGGTAGTTAGATTTACAACTACCTATACAATCAGTATCTATCACCACTAAAGTTGTTAGTTCGAATCCCACTCTGGCGAGTTATATTCGATACAACATTACGTGATAAAGTTTGTCGGTGACTTGCGACAGGTACTCCGGTTTCTGCCACCAATAAACTGACCGCTACGATATAACTAAAATATTGTTGAAAGTGGCGTTAAGCACCATGAAACACCCACCCATCTAATAAGGTAAGTATTATAAATGCTTTTGTTACAATGAATTTGTAATTATTTTATATGATTTCCTAGAAGTTTGTAATGATATTAACAATAAATCAATTTCTGTTTTCAGTAGTAAAATTGGTAAAGAGCTCATCCTGACCTAAAAGAAGATTCTATATTTGAAACAATGGAAGCTTATGTTCTACAAGCAAGTATTTGAGTTTCATCAAAAACGAATAGCTTAGCTGTGTTTTAATTACATTGTACTACAATAGACACGTATAATTGCTTGTCTTAAAACTGTTACATTATGTGTTCCTTAATACATGACTGGTGTCTACAGTTGTCTATCTTGGAACAACGTATAAGAAAAAAAAGACAAATATGACAATGCCAGTTTCCTTTAGTGTATTAGGATTACTTTATAATACATTGACATTTTCCTATTTATTTGTTCGATATTTTATTTTAATTAGTTAAATTCCCTCTTGATTTTCTCCACATTTGTTGTATGTTCTTAATACCAGATGACACATTATAATACAATCTAAATGTCATGTAGATTTATGTCGATAAACCTGACCGCCACGATATAACTGAACTATTGTTGAAAGTGGCATTAACCACCAAAACAATGTAGTAGACAAATAAGAAAAGGTAACCACAATATCGTGTGATGCCACCTAGGGTATACTTGTATGATTCATTTCGATACCTTTAAGACATATTACTTGTATTTCTTTACTATGGCCAACTTTTGATTCAAAGTCTACTAGACAAATTAATCTAAAATGTATTCGTATACTATATTTGGATAGCAAATGTAATAGTTGCAGGATATGGAAAACACATGTATGACGGTATCATTGTTGTAAGAGCAGATATTTTGCCAATAAAACTAGTTTAACTCGGTCACTTTTTAAGTACCTGTCGCAAGCCATCCAAGTGAGAGGTCATACATGTGTGTGTTAGAGCTATCTAGGTTAACCCTATTTCTGAAAATGTCATATTGTACTTTGGAACTGTTCTGACGGAGTGGCATTATCAGTTTTTCATTGTAATTCCATAGTTCAAGTTTATTGACATTGGTTATTATGGTAATATATTTGACTAAAGGTGGAATCCTTGCCATCATCAAGAACAGAGATAAAAGAAGTTCAATTAATTTCTGATTGAAATAGTGATCTTGTAATGGGAATCGATTAATCATATTGTAATCCATTCAGAGACAGATTTTCTAGAGCGAGTTTGTTCGACAGGAAAAATCCAAGACATGGCATTCATGATAAATGATGGCGATTAACAGAAAACTACATTTCTACTTAACCTATTAATAAACAAAAAACGTTAATGTGATTCAATTAGAGGTGTACGGCTTATATGAACGTTCTTTTTTAACTTAATTGATTAAAACCTTGTCTTACTTTTTAGTTCCTTATTCCATTTAGATTTATTAAATCTGTTGATGTGGTGTTTGGTGATAATTCAAAATATCAATAGAAGTCTGTTAAAGAGGAGGTCTTGAAGAATGAGGTGGTTTAGACTGTTTCATTGATTGAATGTCAATAATAACCTACATTTTTACCAAATAGGTATAGGATAACACATAGTTTACCACAAGAAAGTTATCTATATTAACCTACATTTTCACCTTTGAGGTATAAACTAAAAATCTATCTTACCATGAGAAAATCGTCTATAAAACCTTCACTTTCGCCAATGAGGTAGATATATACACCTAGGTAAAGTCAAAGACGATAAATTTTATACAAAATAACCATCACCAATGAGATACATGTCAACACCTAGGTCAGCACGAGAAAGTTTTCTACAAAATAACGTTCATCAATGAAGTACATGTTTACACATAGGAGGTAAACACGGGGCAGGTGTCTTTAACTTTCACCATTGAGGTATAACATAACACCTTGTGCAACATGAGGAAGTTGTTTTTAATAAAAGTACACCACACTTTCACCGATGAGTTAAAGGTGAGAGATCACCACGGGGTACTTTTCTATAATAACCTTCACTTTCATATTAAGAAAAAAAAATTTAGGACATCGTTACCGTGACCTTGGATCCTGAAAGATCTTGTACATTTACACTGATCAACAATCGCATAAAACTATTGAAAAAAGACGTATATATCTAATTTATTGCACACAACGCGTTTCTGGGATTAGAAGAGTTTGAAGATACCAAAGGGGTAATCAAAATCCGTATATCGAAGAAGAACAGACAACACAATAGCCAAAAGAAAAATTAAAAAAGGACAAACAACGATCTACAAAACATGCACCTAAAACTAAAGATCGAGTAACACTAATCCCACTAAAATCCGGGGGTGAAATCAGGTGGTCCGGAAGGGTAAACAGTTCCTGCTCCACTAGTGGCACCCGTCGTGTTAATCCAGTTACAAACCTTGTGGTATGTCGTGAATGAGGAAGGGGCCGAGAAGTGTTTGCGACAAACGGAACATATCCGTAGTCATTTGTGACACATATATTCCATAACCTTGCGCTTCCACAACTAAGCTATTAGTCAAAAGATTGGAAAGACATTTGATTCAAGAAATCTTTGGGAGCAATTAAACAAAATATGTGGTGTAGTTTATATAATATGTGGTGTAGTTTTTATAATATGTGGTGTAGTTTATATAATATGTGGTGTAGTTTATATAATATGTTTATATAATATGTGATGTAGTTTATATAATATGTGGTGTAGTTTATATAATATGTGGTGTAGTTTATATAATATTGCCTGTTTTTTACACGGAGTTGTACATGTACTTAAATCATTAAAAGGTTTTCATGCTGCCTTCATATGACGAATGTTAACTTCAGAAATCACCAACGAATGTACTTGCTTTTGTAAATATGGTTTCCTTTCCCAATAAAACCAAAATTATGTTTTAAATATCAAACAAGTACACTTAAAGTAAGACAAACCGCATTTCTATAGAAGACAAAATCTATTTCGCCACATTAATATTGATTACTAAAATTGAAGATAAAAAGACGATAAAACAGAACCTAACAGCATGCTACATCATGAAAACGTCTGTAGATGAAAGAATGAATTTCCGACGTAATCTGGGCTCCATATGACTGGTCAAAAATAGTCTATAGACATCCGTATTAGTCAGACGGGGATATCAAGTTACGCAGGTGAAATTGATAATACAATGTATATATATGTGGCATTTTATAATTGGATCTGTCTCATATCCTTAAGAGTACAGAGACAGTTATGAAAGAGGGAATGTAATTATATCACAACCGGAAGTTTGCGATTTTCAGTTCTTGTTTGTTGATCTAAACAAATAGATACATAAATATATATAAACTTTAAGTTTTCCTCCTTGTAAGATTTAACAAAGACAACAATGGTTTTCCCACTTATGATAATTGACTAGAACCACCTGCCAAGGTTCATGTTTACTCTTTTCGAATGATTCCCTCGGTTGAAACATTCAAAGCTGATGTCTCCTTGATCAAATACTAATTTATGAAACCTATGAATGGTTTTAACATTTTTCAATTGTCATGTGCAGCCTCTGACATAATCTTCATCTTGTTAAAGGTGGTCAGTATACAGCATTGGAACTGAATCAAAGGTCAGCGGTAGACGTAGAAGTAAATTCGCACGCACCTGTAATGACTACCAACCAGTGTTGTTCTCACTCCTTAAAAGCTAGATACTTAAAAGGGACACAGCAAATGTCAATTTAATGGTCTCTGTTTTGACCCTACCGCAGATAAAATTGCGTTGATTATTTTTTTTTAAAGAAAATATGTAGTATAAATCAATGAGACAATCAACTAATTCAGTCAATGTATTTGTCCTGATCTAATCAATGACAAGCCTAACAGACAATAATCACCAGTAGAATAATCTATTTTCACTTTAACATCTAATAATTGTCTTCTGAAATTGAGAAAGTAGAACATGTGAGTAACGGAATAGCTTCTACGAAAAATACTAATAGTGATTAATCATGTGTGTCCTTTATTGCTCTCTAAAGACATATGAACACTTTGCTTTCAAAGTAAACATCTTTATATAGCAAAAGAGCTTTTTTGTCATTTGTGAATTTCTCATAGATCTATATTTCAAGTAAATATGTTTGTTTTGAGTCATATATGTATCAATACAATGGGAAAGCTAAATTGATGAGCCCAAAATTATGTAAAAAGGTTTCAGAAATTTTCTGCGAAAAATGTATAAAAAGTATTGAGCACAAAGCTGCATATCTACTACATTTTCAGCAAATCAGTCCACATTTGTCTTTTAGACTCTGAATATGTATGTGAATATACCTATATATTAATAAAACGTTTTTATAACCAATTTCCTAACAAAAGAACTAACGAAGTTTGCCATACGCTAACCATTTTTACTTCAAACTGTACATTGTAATACTTTTACTTGACTTCAATTGCAATAGAAGTTGACATTTTACTTCATCACATGACGAGGAAAATGCATTTTGTATTTTTTTTCATGGATTCTCTTTTTTTCAAATGTTCACCGATTTAGAAAATATGTTGACGAAAAATAGACGTGACGACTATCCATGATAAATAGCAGACAAATTACATTTTAACCGAGCTTAATGCTGATAGTCTGTATCTATAGAATAATATTTTTATTGTTATTGGAGGAGAAAAGAGAGCTTTTAACCACATTCTCTATGCAAAATTATGAAAAAGTTACAATAGATAATTCTATCAAAATATATTCTGTCTATTAAAGATCACATAAGAACATATATTCTGTGTTTCTATTGTATATATATTGTTTTCCGACTCTAAACAAGACTATTTATCAAACACCCTATTTCAGTGGAAATCTGTTTTCAATTATATACGGGGCCCGGGTGGCTCAATGAGTTAGGTCGCTGGATCTAAGAACTCATACAAGCCTATCACCAATACGGCGTGGGTTCGTGCCCGGCTTTGTAAATTACAAAAAAAGGTGCACTCGACTCGCAGCCGCAAGTGATAAAGTTTACCAGTTGCTTGCCCCTGGTCGGTGGTTCTCTCCGGGCTTCCTCCACCACTAAAACTGGTCGCCATGATATAGCTGAAATATTGTTCAAAGTGGCGTTAAACACCAAAAATCAAATCAAATCAAACCAATTATATACTCCGTATGCAAATGTATTAGTGGCATTTCTCAGCGAAAAATGTCTTTGATTGATTAAAATGTCCAAATATACTCAAGTTAGTTGCTTCACAATTCCACCAGAAAAAGTAGATCGGGATGATATTCCCACTGAAACTTCTGCCTAATGAGATAGAACTTAAATCAAAGTAACTACAAAAAATCATTTCTCATCAAATAAATGTTTTTTTTATTTTTTTTTATTTCAAATTTCCTTTCTTATAGTTGTTGACTTCAGCAAGCTCTACTTGTTTAATTAAGGTATCGAAATCTTGACAAAGCAAAATGTTGAATAACAAAAGCAATTCTATTTTAAACATGATGTAATATCCAAAGCGATTTAATTTGTAATTTTTCTCAATATAGAAGTGTTTTACGTCATGTCTGTGACTCAAAATAGAAATAGCTACACCCTTTATGGTCATCCACTCGACTCATTAGAAGAAGCCAATATCTTAGTCTAACAATCAAACAGGATATCGAGAGGAAAAACCATATAAATTACGTCTGTACGAATACCAATACAACGATTGGTTTTATACGTCAAACCTATAACATCATTTCGACCTCGGTCTAGGAACAACCCTATAAATACAAAATTAGATCATCACTTGAGTATGTTTGCTCTGCTGGGGACAAACCCAATACATGAAAAATCGATCAGCTCAGAAAGGTCCAACGCAGAGCTGTCATGTTCGTCACCAACATACAGCGAACAACATCTACCACACCTGAACTGGCATAATCTAAAAGACAGGTGTTAATATCCTCGACTTGGAATGATGTTTAAGATAGGATGCGAAAAAAGTGGCTCTTACTAAAAAAAAAAGGAAAGACAGATTTAAACCAATCCTGAGACAATCACAACACCTGTATTCCTCGTATCGTTATCCCCACTGCAACTCGACAGAAATAAATTTCGTTTTTCTCTCGTATGATATATGACTGGAAAATCGTCTGTCACAGCCCATTGTTACGAGTCGCTTGGTAAAATAATTCAAGGCGGTCGTCTCCTCTACCAAATACTAATCTATGAAACCTGCAAACTAGATAACAACCTTGTTTAAATCGTCACATGCAACCTCTGACATAATCCTAAACTTGTTGAAGGCGGTCAGTATTTGGTAGAAGTAGAAGTACTGTTAATATTTTAAAATTACATTTCACGTACATTTAATTTTAACGAGGGCCTTTGGAACATTTCTTGACAATAACCTACTGCAGACTAAATTGAAAATGCTTCATTAACTTAATGACAATATTGCAATTGACTCCCCATGACGATTACAGCTGTTATGGCAATACAAATTAAATCAAATGAAATAGAATGCACATCAATGGTGTTTTGTTTTATATACTATAGAAATTAAAACAACATGAACAAAAATGTAAAATACCACTAAAGTAGAACAAAATCTAAACAATATCTATTGAACTATCCCCTAGAGAAATCAAATAAATTGATTCCATTCTGTGGATAGGTTAAGTCTTTCTAGTGATTTGACATGCATTTTGTGCTTCAATATTTTGTACGACTTTCAAAATCAAGATTGGATTTGGAAATCAAGCTTTATTTTAAGAAATTAGTTCTGGTTATAAAATGTTGTTCGAAGTTAAAATTTAATTTCAGTCTAAAAACAAAAACATTAAAATTGCTAGATTTAAGATTGCTTTTATGGTATTACATTTCTATTTTTATAAATTTTTAAACAAATGAAGTTAATATCGTTTTAATGTACTTTTATCAGTTGACTGACTGGATTAAGATTATGACGTGCGTGTTATAGATAAAATATGAATGTTTATCTGAACACCAAAATGAAAAATATACGACCAATGAAATGACGGGAACATTGTCAACACAAAAAAAACCCATTAAACCTCCCCTCTCTCTGGTCATTAATACTGATAAAGAATAATTTTAATCAGAAAAAGTGACAAATGGTACATATCCCGTATTACCTGAGTAAAATCGTTTATATAATAGCTGACAAATACAGTCCTCAAGATATTAAAATCTAAAAGCTTACCACTGCCCTCGATAAACTGAATATATAATAAGAAAACAATGTGCATTTCTAAAATCTCAACAGAAAGCAAATCCATCGATAACAGATACGCATGGAGAGCTGAAAAATCCCAAGACACCGGTTCTTGTCACATGTAAACACCACAGCAAACATACAACGTCAATTAAAGATACACTGTTACAAGCCAAAATGTCTTTCCATAAATAAGTGCAGTGTCTTTCAAAGCATCAGCTGGTGTATGTAACGAAGAGATGTTCCAAGCTCGATTCAATACAGCCAAGAATGGTACCCATGATAAAAACAATAGGAAGATAATCCCTTGTCCCTGTTCTTCAAATGACAGAGCAGTACCCAACGAACTTGACAGATGCACAACATTGCTAAAGTAACAATATATCACACTAGTGAATCCTTATCAGAAAGTTCCAGTCATTATGACATTAGCAGTTCTGATGAAGGCCTATAGTATTCTTATTAAGCCTGTTATGTTGACTAGTCGTAGACATGGTCCATTAATTTACACAATTGAATCAAATGTTAAGCTAAATTAGTTGGCGTGTAGCAGAATATTCACTCTCAGTAGACGACTTAGAAATGCTGAGGCCGAAACATATAGGTTAATGGAATGTATTGAAGGCTTGGCAGCAGTAAATTTCATGATATAATTGTTTGTTTCAATGTTTGTAATTTTTTATGTAATATAAATTTATTATTGACATCGCCTTATTGATTTGTCCCTTGCAAGTTAACATCTGAACAATGATATCTACCGGTTAACCGAGTAATCGGTCGAAAGATTATTCGAGTAACCGGTTAGTAAATTCTGAACGGTTTGCCATCCCTAAAAATAATACAATGTTTAATGTTCCCCAAGTTAACCAGTGATCCGATCAGTTATAGTTTGAGATCCAGAGTATATCAATTAGCACCCATATTACTTATTTGTTAATTTAGTATATTCTTGCAGATATATATGTAGTTAATTTCATTAATTATTTGTATGAAATAAGATGCCACTTTTAATCATATTTAAAAAACGGGGATCCGGGTGGCTAAATGAGTTAGGTCGTTGGATCTAAAAACTCATACAAGTCTATCACCAATGCGGCGTGGGTTCGCGCCCAGGTTTGTAAATTACAAAAAGGGTGCACTCGACTCACAACCGCAAGTGATAAAATTTACCAGTTGCTTGCCCAGGGTCGGTGGTTCTCTCCGGGTACTCTGGCTTCATCGACCACTAAAACTGGTCGCCATGATATAGCTGAAATATTGCTGACAGTGGCGTTACACACCAAAATTCAAATTTATTTAAAAAACAGTTACCACTAATTCAATGAAAACGTAGATATCAAATGTTGTGCACAAGAAGTGTTTCTGGAATAACCTTCATCAGGTACGCTCAAAGTCGAAGATTGGAAAGCCAAATAACCTTCATCAGGTACGCTCAAAGTCGAA
>MJUT01033541.1:478999-512205 GCA_002080005.1 Gigantidas platifrons
AGCCAAATAACCTTCATCAGGTACACTCAAAGTCGAAGGATTGGAGTGTTGGTAGCAAGTGAACCAAATCAAGCTATAGTTACTGACAGTCACATAACAGTAATACACTACTATTATTAATTGTCAATCATGTCTTCATGAACATTAGGTCGAGGAAATATTTGGAATATAAATCTTTTGACTATATCAAAACAATAGGATAACTTAAAAGTGTGGACATCATGTTTTCTCGGAAATATCAAAAATGCATTCTAATTCGTAGCATTTTATTAAGATCAAGTGATCAAGCAATATCCCCAATTTTATTGTTTTTAAAGATATAACATGATGTTTATTTTGATATTGAAATTGACCATGGACTCCAATTTCTTCCTTTTGTAGAACTGACCCCATGATAAATCTTAAAATAACGTTAATAATCCACAATCATTTTAATCACGAAATGGTTGACAAATGGCTGAAATAAATATGAAAAAAAAAACATTCCACACTATCGGAACAGTTCCAAAATATAATCGAATAATCTTTAAAAAGAGGCTGGTTTAAATAGTATATTATGAGTCCAAACCTTCCCGCTTAGTGCAAGTGTCAGTGAGGATAAACACCGATAATTGAACCGATTGTCGTCCACAATAACAAAATTGTTCCTTTTAAGACAAACGATATTGAAACTGAAATAGTTATGAGTAATTTTGTAAGCAATATCGTATTGCAGGTAGAGTCTACCCATTGCCAACTACCACAAAGTAAATATTGTGATTTATATTTCCCCTCTTGGTGACATGTACTCGATACAACATATTTAATAAAGTGTGTGACTTGCGACAGGACTTAAGATTATGTTTCATGTCAGTAAAATATGATAATGTTATATGTTTTCCTTACAAGATACACGATTAACATAAATAATTCTGACATCCGTTATAAAACTGAAGTACGAAGTCATAGATTTATATTTGTTTCAACCCTTCTACATTTGAATTTAATAGAACACAATGCCATTGACCGTTTTCCCACGTGGATGTACTTCTCAATGAATGTTTATTAAGACATCCTTCAAACTCTAGATCAAAATACATTTGAAGAATCATTTTCTTCGATGAAATTCAAAATTCAAAATTCGTCTAATGAGGGTAAACATATAATAAATTTAATATTTATGTACACATAAATTCAAATTAGAGAACTAGTAATACACCAATGTAAGGGTATTACAAAAAAATGTATATCATTACATGTATACCATAAGATTAAGATTACAAAAATGTCGTTTTAAAATATCAACGGAAATAACAACAAATAAAAGCAACAGTATTGCTACGTTTTTTTTTTTACTGGGAAAGGAGTTAAAAATAAAAATAAATGAAAGAATAAACTAAGGTTTTGTCAATCGATGTGATGCTCACATATTCCACAACTGGAAATAAAGTGAAAAAAACCAAAAACATTAAGAACTCAATGTCACTAGACAAAAATAATGTTTATATGTTAACCTATAAAATTAAACCTGTACTACAAAACCCAGCAAATATGCTTAGTTATAAAAATACCAAGTATCTATCTCACAGATTATCTAAAATATGTTCCCTATGTCGATTGAAGATTTTAAATGGTTAACTCGACGGGTGTCACTACTGGAGCAAGAATTGCTGACTTATTCGAAGCACCTGAGTTAATAACCGAGTTTTCGGTTGGGGTTCGTGTTGTTTTTGTTTTTGTTTTTTTTTAGCTTTCTGTGTTAAGTATGTGTGGATTGTGCTTGTCCATGTCTTATTTCTTTTTACCATTCTGATAGCATGTTCCATTGATTTATATAGCTTTTGATCACGTCTCGGAACCGTCTGACTGTAGCTAAGAACTACATTCGACTTAATTTGCAAAATGCACGACTAAAATGTATAGTCAACACAAGTAAGAACATTTTATTATCCATTTCTACTGTTCAATTAAAACTTTAACGCAGAAGTTTATAAAATGATTGATAATGTGACATTTACATTAAGTGTATTAACGAATTATTGAGGATTATGAGTATTTAATTCAAATGAAATGTAAATGGTTTCAGTCTCACATGGTGCATCAGTCATTGTTAAAATGTAATTCAAATATGCTATTTCAGGAACATTAAATGACAGAAAAAACAACAACACTGAACTAGCACTATCTTTGACGTATTATTCTATCAAATGAAATCGTATAATCCTATAACAGACATGGTGATAATTTTCTGAACTTTCAGCAATATATCAGCTATATCATGGCGACCAGTTTTAGTGGTAGAGGAAGCCGGAGTACCCGGAGAAAACCACCGACCCTGGGCAAGCAACGGGTTAACTTTATCACTTGCGGTTGCGAGTCGAGTGCACCTTTTTAGTAATTTACTGAAGTTGAAGGCCACGAAGAAGATATATTTGAAAATTATACAATAGTAAGACTTCGTTATGTTCTGCTTTTCTAAGATATAATGTTATCCATTAAATGTTTTCCCCAGCTTATAAATAATATGTTTTTATTTTCTTCTTAGCCTGTTAATTTTACTGAAATCTGAATATTTGTTAGCAAGAACACACGACTGCCTTTCCGTCGCCACAATAAGGTTTAGTAAACATAAATGACATGGCATTATTGTAAAGGAATCCACGTAATATACCACAGCTACATTAAATGTCATTGATCAATAAACATCTTGATATTTGATAATTGTTTATAACAACAGAACTCTACATGCAAAGTTTATCTATGAAATTCTTGTAGAATTTTCAAAACAATAAACCCACTGATTATTTAGTCAATGAACAACGTGCGTTGAGAACAATTTCAACACAGAAATCATAGTACAGTCACTGTGTCCATTATGACCGTGGACAGATAATGATGCTGCAGCAATATAACATTTAGTATTAGGTATTTAATGAATAAATGTCTGCAATATCAGATCTAATCAATACGGTTTAATCAAGCGGATTTTTGACACTCTTCGATATATGTATTTTCTTATGTTAACTGTTGAAAATAGGATTGTTTAAATAATTGATACATTCCTTTCAATCTTCTGACCTTGTAATATCATTAGCTTGGAACAAGATTTATTTACGTGTCTGTAAATTACCTTTGTAAATATTTTCAGCTGACATATTTGTTGAAACTCAATTAGTTTTTAGTTTAAACATATTTTATTTGCCAATTAAACAGACAAA
This sequence comes from Gigantidas platifrons, assembly GCA_002080005.1. Lineage (NCBI taxonomy): Eukaryota > Metazoa > Mollusca > Bivalvia > Mytilida > Modiolidae > Gigantidas > Gigantidas platifrons. Next base: position 482,197 of record MJUT01033541.1, read on the forward strand.
ATGGATTAGACACAAGTAAAACATACTTATGAAGTCTTCTCCAAATTACAATGTGTTACAGTAAAGAAGTACATAAAAGGCATGTATTATTATATGTAGCACTAATAACGAATCAATGATGATATTCACATTAACAAAAAAAATTAAGATGGATTCATGATGTGCATGTTCAACCAATTCAATTCCAGTTATACGATAAGGAATCTCTTTGAACATTTAATATAATCAAAAACATATTTAAATATAATACAAATGTGTTCATAAGTTAAATTATCATTGCCACATGTCAGAAATTCAATGTCTAGATTGTAGCAAGTTGTAATTCTATTGATATTACCTATCAATTAGTTAAGTAGTTATGTGATTTGTCTCTCTATAAATTATTTGTATTCCTATAAACTATCCGTCTGTAACATGAATGACCACTTAAACCATATCAAGTTGGATTTTACATAAATAAACAAATCAACGCTAATGATATAACAAAAATCAATGAAAAACAACACGAATTCTGATAAAACAGGGAGTAAGTCCAGGTGATTCGATTATGCGTCTCTTATAATGCAATTATATGTTCATTAAAAAAATGTACGATGTATATATTACAGAACAGCACTAGTTAAAGACTGAGACAAGGCTGGTATTTTCTATATAAGTGTTTGTCTGCGTTTTATTTTGTCTGTTTATATATTTATGAGTTTTGACTTTCCCTTTGGAAGATTGTTCGGAGTTCGGTAATTTTGTTATTACCCTTATTATTTCTCCAGCAGAGAAATCGACTCAGTGTTAGTTATAGAAACGACGATGTCTTATTTATCGAGCACGATCCGTTTCTATAATAACATGTAGAATAATTAAAATGTCTTTTTTAAGGCAAGTAAGGTAAAAAGCCTAAGTAGGATAGCAAAATATCGGCTTAGCTTACCTACATCTAATAAAGACTGACTTTAATTTTAGTCAATTACATTATATAAGAAGTGTCAATTTCAATCCTAAATATATCTCTAATAAAACCTCTTAGTTCCGATTAAGTAACTACTGGGCAGGTGATACAATCAGGAACTAACAGCCAACCAGTGGAAGTATGACGCACTGGTAATAATACAAAAATAGATATATAATGTAAGTTGCTCGACGTCTTTCTTGAAATAATACTAAAACGTATATATAAGTGCGCGTGATGCGTTTCTAGAATAACTTTTTTAATGACGCTCATAGTCAAATGATTGGAAAACCATTTATTCTGAAAGATGATTGATACTTTACAGTTTACTGACTAAGGGACCGACCATTTAACTTGCAGAGGGGAGGGGGGTATGGTTTTTTTGTTTTGTTCATAAATATTTTTTTTGTGGCGCAAAGCGCGGATTTTTTTTTCAGAATTTAACATTAGGTTATATGACAAAAACTCTGAATCCGATTATTTTTTTTCCTCCACCAAAATCAGAATATTTTTTTCAGCAACATTGGGAATCAGAATATTTTTTTTTTGAAAAAAAAACCATACCCCCCTCCCACCTGGAAGTTAAATGGTCCGTCCCTAATGGAGCGGTAAGCTTATATTTTCGAATCATTTACATTGTTGTCGAGCTGTCTTCTTTCAGAAATATAACCTTTAGTGTGACTAATGTGGAATAAACTTCATCAAGTGCGCTCAAAATCGAACGATTTGAAAGCCAAAATAAAGTTTTTGGAAGGGAAAAAAATCAAAGAATCTAAACAGGGTAGCCAAATTTACATATATCACCTCTGCCTGTGAGGAGAACCTTAGATAAACAAGATTTAGGGACAGTGAATTTCAATAATAAATATATGTGCATGTAATAAATTATGTAAGTTCCGAAAAAGTGGTTATTTGGCGGATAATACCATCGGGGACTATTGGACCACCAGCAAAGGTATGGACCCAATGATAGTATTAAACACGTAGATATCAAATTTAGTGCACACGAAGCGCTTCTTGAATAACATTCTTTGGGTATGCTAAAAATGACAATATCAAATGATTTTATAGTTTGATATAAAACATGAAAAAAATTCTTCTGCACACTGAAACTTTTACGAATCGAACGTATGGCATGAAGCGGTTTTTTTGGCGAATTGGTAGACAGTTTTATGATAACATTTACACAATCATGTCTGTAATCAGTTAAGACACGAGCCTGGAAATAGTCGACTGATTCATGATGGTAATAATATTTTTTGGAGAATTGATACTGCTAGCGAGTGCATATAACATGGTTGAATGTCGTAAGACTTTGTTTCTTGAAATTGGCTGCTAATAAAAACGTAATTGTCTTTTACCTTCAATGGGGTGTAGCTTTCTCTACGCTTAATACATTCCGTTGTGTCCCTTTCTGAGAACGTGTTGTGCATTTGATTTTTCCCGCAAAACTATTCGGAATGGGCTATATATCGCAATGGTGACACGAGGTTTTAATTCGATAGCACTTGGTTCCATTCGGGATTTTTTTTTATTCCACAATCTACAAGCATCTAACTACATCCCATATAGCTTCACGTCAGCGCTCATATCTGAAACGACTAGGCACCTACAACATATTACTGTAACAAAAAGCATAGATAGATAGTGAATAAAGGTTGCTACTTCGGGATTCTCTAACATTTATTTAAATGGTGTGTTCCGATATAGGACGTTGCAACATGCGCTTGGATCAACTGATGTATCACAATGATAAATATCTAATTTTAATTGGGTTTGATCTCCGCACAGGTCAAAACAAAGACTATTATAAAATTGTTATTTGTTGCTTCTCCGATAAGAACGCAGCTTTTAGGAGTAAGAGCACAGACTAATTGGCTCGGAATCAGGATAATTTGTCCGCGAGAAGCGACATGCCAACATACAAATATTTTGTTTGAGTGAAGAGTTTGAAGATACCAAAGGGGTAATCAGAATCCGTAAAACAAAACAAACGAAAAGGGACAAAAGGACAAACAGCGATCTGCAAAACATATACATAAAACTAACGATCGAGTAACACGAACCTCACTAAGACCCAGGGGGTGAACTCAGGTCCTCCGAAAGGGTAGGCAGTTACTCCTCCACTAGTGGGACATGTTTCATGAATCTAGTTACAAACCCGGTGAAAAGTCATGCATGAGGTAAGGACCAGGAAGTGTTTACGACAAGTAGAACATATCCGTGATCATTTGTGACACACATATATTACATAACTGAGAGATGTATACTCCATATGCATGCGCTGCTGGAATATTGCTACATATAAATGGAAATTTTACAATGGGAAAATTGTAATCATCTGTTTTGTCGTACCATTTCGCCCTAACTGTCAATTTCGATGTGTAGGTCAAGGTACGAAGCTGACCTATCTGTATTTGTGGTATCCTTTATTTCAAGCTGATTGGGATAGATGCGATGAAATGGGACTATAAAAATCCAATTATACGTGTTGGTCTAGTACAAAGCGGACGTAATCATCAACAAACTGATTGTAAACTTGTTCGTTCTCACCATGATATAGCTAAAAGAATGGCTCATTGTTGCATATGGGAATAATCACTCATTATAAGATTATTTTAAACATATATAATGCATTTAGGTAGATTAAAAATCAAGAGAGCAACGAAGAACCCAAAATAAATTGGTAAATAGTCTACTAGTTGAAGACAGTACAATGGCTATGAAATACAAGAACAGATATAAAATCACTGTTACGTTATTTTGTGTCTAAATGTAATGTTGGATAGTCTTTCATGTTCATTTACACCCATAATCTTTCTTACGAATACATTGGGTTAAAATCTGATATTTGATTACAGTTTGTCAATTAAATTCAGTCATCAAATTATATAAATGCTTCACATGTAATTTAATCAAATAAAATATATGACAATTCTAAGATTATTATTTGTTATGTATCTGTTATTACTTCTGTAACATCTCACCGTATATTTGAGCACATATCATACAATCAATTTATGTTCTCGTATATTGCAATATAGAAGGTCAGCTGTCTGCCTAATTGAGACTTGTATTATCAAAAAGATATAGGAGCGGAAATCTACCCATAATGTACTTCTATTTTTGAATTGTTTTATCAGTTGGCGGAGAAGCTGTTTATCCTGTATTATGCATATAAAGTCGGTAACCATTACAGGGATGCCAAATGTATGAAATGTCTTTGAGTAAAATAAACATTTATATAATTCAAAAGGACAAACATAATATACTCATCTTTTGTCATAATAAATAACAATGTACAGGCGTCATTATTGATATATACAAACCACTAAATAAATGTTCCAATGATTTATAATGTTCAGTTTGCTCTTTGGTGTGAAAAAAGCGCATATTTCAATATAAAATACAATATTTTGCATCTCTGGATCTTCCGATTGTTTACCAAGATCAAACTGTAATCTGAAAAATTCAACAATATGTGTTCCTATTCAAAGTTTGGAAATTAATTTTCAGTGACACTCGGGTAACTCGAAGCTACACAAGTCAACACTAACAGTTCAACTGTGAGTAAGACGATGTGATACGAGGTATTAAGATATCTTCCTCCAATAATGTCAGGTCCTAATTCCCAAAGACAGTCTAGGAAACATAGATTCTGAAGATTTCTGAACAGACGACTTAATCTTAAGTTTCAAATAACCCTGACTGCAATGAATCAGCTTTTGTCCATGTTAATTTTAAGAATGAAACTTTACGACAAAGGATACGATTTAAATTTTCCTATTGTGAACTTTTCATTTATATGTAGTAACATTCCAGCAGTACCTCCATATGGAGTATCTATCTCTCAGTTGATCCGATATTCCAGAGCTTGTGGTTCATATAATGATTTCCTTGATAGAGAGTTGCTGCTAACCAGGAAGCTACTGAACCAAGAGTTCCTGGTGGTTAAGTTGAAACATTATGGTCGCCACCATGACCTGTTTAACCATTACATAATATCTATCACACACGACCTTAGATATGTTCCGTTTGTCGTAATCACTCGCAGAGAATTTCCTAATCCATGACATATCAGCGGGTGTGTAAAAATACGCGCGACATGTTGAGAAAGAACTGATTCTTTTCCGCAGCACCCCGGAGTTCATCCCCGCTTTTAGTGGGATTCGTGTTGTTTGATCTTTAGTTTTCCGTGTAATGTTTTGTAGATCTTTGCTTTTCTTTTTTTTGTCATTGTATTGTCTATCTTTCTTCGATTTGCTAATTGCCCCTTTGGTATCTCCAAACTTTGCTTATTTTGTTATTTGTCCCTGCAGCATATTGACGAAAACTGTAAGATATTACAGTTACTGACCCTAAAGGAAAGTATTTATATTTGTCATGTCAGACATACCCGACATTTACTTATATGCTATATGAAGAATTTCGTAAAGTATAAGAACACAAGCTAAGGCATGCAGATTGGAATAATAAACGCAAAAGATTGATGCATAACCATTACAAAATACTATTACGTCTAAATAAGATGTATTTCGTAAAAACATGAACATTGATGAAGATGTTGAAATTCAAACTTTTTGGTGAACTGGAATCTTTTCCTTTCAAAACAATGAATTCCTGTCCAAACCATTATAACTACATTATGAATTGTAGGTTCTTTTGATCATACATTTGGGCACTACATCGTTTAGATAAAAGCAACACCAGGTTGTAAATGCATTGGTGACTTCAGATTTGATCATTCTGATTAATAAGAAATGTCAAAGGGTTTATTTACTGCGCCACAACTATGTAAATTTTGAAGTCTGAAGTTCTAAATATGGCCATGATTTTATATAGTGGTAAACACACATTTAGAAAAAATACCTTCTATAGATGCATTGGCGTAAAAAAAAAGAACTTGCGGTACATGTGCTATGCCTTGTTTAATGATAATGAAAAATATAGCTCTTCCTCAGTGTATGTTTTGCTAAATATTATATTCTGTGAACTTATGATGTCCATCACTACTAATATTTTTATTTCCACACCTTAATTTGTTTTACCTTTACACATTTTGTTTGTTGAATAATTGTTTTGTCTACAAATTAAACAATATTGATCCACATATTCAATCTGTGAGACTGTCTGTCCTTACTCTTAAGATGCAATGAACTTGTTGTGTCTCCTCTTAAAACAAATAACAAAAGGAACTTAAGAAGGGATGTTGACTTCTTCACTCCTGGTACTTAAATGTAGTTATCACATTTTCACAAACAAACAATTGAAGTCAACAACCGACCAAAACAATTAACAATTAGTAAACATAAGAACACAGCACGATAAACAAAATACAATACGTGCAAGATTATTTTCTGCTCTCGAGAAATAAAGACAAGTCGCAATACGACTGCATGATCATACAATGTAGTTTAATAACTACTAGCTCAGTTAAGAAGGTCGAATCTGTGGGATTAAGACCATTATTCTTAGGATAAAACAAATAATATCTGATACATCTGTCAGAATTAATATGAATAAGTCATTCGCATGAAAAAATACTGGCTTTCGTGGGAGAGTGAAAGACAAGAATAGATGTTGAGTTTTAATATTGAATAAAAAAAACAGTAGTATACATGTAATATGGAATGAAATATAATCTACTGATGTCATAGATAATGGGGAGTATTATATCTTCTAGTAGGTTGATCATAGATTTAGCAACAACAACAAAAAAAGAAGAAAACATTCTTTAAAAACCTGCTTTCAATAGTTGCTATGTTATAGTTTTCACGAAGATGAATTTTCAATGATTTTATATGATTAGATTGCAAGTTTGGAATTTTTACATTTGCTAATAACGTCGCCATAGATACATGGAATGGAAACGCCTTTGTTGATCAGACCTCTGCATGAGTAAAATTGTTTTCATATACGTTTAATCACATAACGCATTTGATGTGTAGTTTAGAAATAATTAGTAAGTTTTGACCCACATCTAAAATGACATAATCAATAAGTACTAAATAATCAGAAGCTGATATCAAGAGTACTGATATGCTTCAGATGAGGAGAGGTCATAAATCTGTAACGCGAGTGTAGCTGTAGAACTTTGGCCTCTTGAGTATATAATTAGATAAATGAGTTAATGGTCAAAAGTCATCAAATTCTAAACATGTAGTCCATGAGGAATTTCATTCATAAACGCACTAACGAAAAACAAGAGAGATGTACCAAGAATATAGATGGATACCAGAGACAGAAACATAGTTATATTTGGAACACAATCTAGAGACAATGATTGTTACCAATAAAACACAAATTCAATAGCGACACGTTTCACTTTAATTGAACAATCTATAATGGTATTGTATGCATTGTCTATTCGAAAATATAAAATGTAATAGATAACCGTATGAATAGTTTTGCTTCTACAAACTGAAACTGGCTAAACTTATTTCAATATTTTAGTTTAATATTATTTTATTGCAAATAAAACAGCAATGGGATTGGACAAAAAGTTATCACAACTTATATACTGTCCTCTCCCTATTTTTTTTCAATATTTTATTGAGTTCATAAAGATCATTTTGTTCGAGGTCTTCGAAAGGACTTTGAGTATTGCTTTTTAAATATTGACATCGCATTAAATAACAAAAAACCCAAAAAAATACCGCACTGTCGAACATCCCATCAATATAATTTGAGAGTAGATTATTGCAACTCTCTGCTTCTGAAACTATGGGTGGCAAAATAAATAAAAATTTTCACTGATATGTGAGGTAAGCAAATTGGCATGAATTCGTACGTTATTATATAACAGTAATCGCTTAAAATGGCTGTAACCAACATTATAAGCTTCTTTAGTTTAATTAGATACAACATGCTGCCATAATTGTTCCATTGTTTGGCTGAGTTCCACATTACATCTGTAGCGATCGGACCACGATGTAGAGGAGCCCTTTCTTGTGCAACAAGTTGATGGAATTCACATATTTCTAAACGAGATAATGAATCAACTATATTGTTTTTGACATCTGCAACATGTCTAGCAGAAGACGTAAAATCAAAGTGACAAGCACGCCGCGTTAATTGTCACATTCACTTAACTCTTTATTATTTTCTTTGCTTTTTAAGAATTCCGTATTAACTCGAGTGTCCAAACCGTGTCAGAAACCTTTCTATAAATGAGTAACACACATCTTATTCCGATGATTAATAAGTTCATGTTTGAAATAATCAACATTAATTAATTAATTAATTAATCGGTGTGGTGATAACAGAAGAAAAATCATACAATTTTAGTACTACATTTCGTTTCTCAGATGTTGGGCTACATAACACTGCGGTAGCAGTCTATTGTTTAACGACCACATGTATTTTGTAAATGAGCGTAACTGGACATTTTAAATAAATATGCACAAAACCACATTTGCATGATGTATGTCTTATAATGCCCTTGAAATCATTGCAAATTACTTTACCCTCGATATAAAAATGAGTTCGTCGAAATCGATCGGTAGGCGTATATCGAGTTTTGGTCTTATCCTGACTGATAACCAATTGCTGCAATTGCTGAGGACATAAGGAGTATTGTAGTATGATCAACGAGTGTTACCCACTCCTAGGCACAGGTACCATTAGCCGATTTGACTATCATATTTAGTTATTTTGGTTGACTTGCTCCCCAAACCTTTTATATTACTTGGTTATCCAATATTTTTGACTGTGAGTGCACCTGTCGAAGGTTATTACAGAAGCACGTCGTACGCACTAAAGTAGCTATCTACATTTCTTTTTGTTATAAGAGTCAGATAAAATATGTTTTTTTAATTTTCAAGCATTCCTGATAATTTGTAAAGTCTAAACCCCTGGACAGTTGTTTGCTTAATATATATTTATTTGTTTCTAATAAGGTAAACACAAAGCTAGTGGGGGATAAATGCTTCAATCGACCAATATTTGAGTATGCGTGTGAGGTCTAGGACAACTGTGGTGTCTCTATTTCGTGCAAATTGGAGAGACTACAGTTGGAGGCAGCTAGAATTATCACTGGACTTCCAATCTTTACCAACACAGAATATCTATATCGAGAAACTGGCTGGGAGATATTGGAAGAAAGAAGAACTAGGAGAACGCTCCAATTATTATATAATATCCAAAACGGTAGCACACCCCCATATTTACTCGATCTTATTCCCCCCAACAATCCAAAGTATGACTATTTATCCTCTTCGAAATGGCAACGATATTATTGTTCCATTCTGTAGATTTTCTTTAACCAGATATTCTTTCGTCCCAGCTACAGTAAGGGAATGAAATAGCCTTAATCTTTCAGTGCGTAATCTTGGCACATTATCTAAATTTAAAAAAGCAATCCGCAGTTCAATCTCAATGCCAATTCTGTGACACTATTCTTATGGTCTTAAAAAACTGAATATAATATTAATACAGTTTAGTTGCAATGCATCCTTCTTGAATTACGATTTATGTAAAGTTAAAATTTTATCAAATGCTTCCTGTAACTATGGCGCACCTTGTGAAAATTCTCACCATTTCATTTTTGATTGTGATAAATATACAGATAATAGGGTAATATTATTTGATAGTCTTAATTGGCTATCTTCTAACATTAATATTGATGTAAAGCTACTGACAAAAGGAAGTGATTTCCTAACTTATCAAGAAAATACAACCATTTTTAAACATGCTTTTTTAAAATATTAAAGACTCCAAAAGATTTACAATTGTCTAAATGATTTAAAGAACCAACACACATCTCCAAAAGTATTTATTCTCCTTTCTTTTCTGTCGCATATTGTCTATATATTTGTTATAGTTAGCAAATAAAAATATGTTTAAACTAAAAAAACAATTTTAAGAGAGCTGCTGACAACAGGGAAGCTATTAATTGAAAGGTGTGTCTGGTAGATAAGTTGAAATCATCAATTATTATACGGTCGCAATAGTAACTACCCGCTACGAAACATCTACATCACCACGGATATGTTCCGTTTATCGTCCTACCAATTATGTCCTCTTTCATATAAATGTTTCCTCCTATTAAAAACAAAGTAACACAACGATGCAACTAGTTGAACAATACCTGCTTGCCGAGTTCATGGTCGGGGTTAGTAGGGTTCGTGTGATCTGTGTAATATCTTGTAGACCATTGTTTGTCTTTTTGTCACTTTTTCTATTGTTAATTGTATTGTCAGTCTTTCTATTGTTAATTGTATTGTCAGTCTTTCTATTTAGGTCTTCTGATTACTCCTTTGATAACTTGATAAACATGTTTAAGCTAACGGTGATGTAATATTTTATCTTCCAAATCTAAAATATCACTATGATGCCTCGAATGCCCATGCTAATCTCGAGAAAAGAATGTCTAAAGAGCACTGGTGGTGATAGCAGACGTCCGTATGAAATCATAGGACCCAAAGGCTGCTTCATTGTGCCAGCAGAAATTAGTATAGTCATTGTGCATTAATCAGAGAGGATTAAGTTATCATTGAAAACTGTCTGATTCATATTACTGTCCAAGACAATACTACACTGTGTAATAATTCTTAAATACTCGTTACAGGAATGAATGTGGCCTTGTAATCTTAAATATAAGTTAAATATCTACATTAGATTCGAATGATAAATCGATTCGCAAGACATCAAGAAAGCGTATTATTTTAATACGGGATATCACTCATTTAAAAATTTAATGAAAACACTGTTTCATTATTGAAAAAATATTGAAAAAAAAACTGAACTGTAGTCGCCATTTAAATTATTATCTGTTTACTAGTATAATTATTTGTTTTTTGTATTTCTTCCATTAAACATTTAAATACTTTTCAGGTGGATAACTACATCTGTGATCATTTTAAAGTCACTCGCGATTCGCAAGGGTCAAACCCTGGCACATTGCAGAATTGACAAGTGATACAAGCCACCAATGGTCGGTTTTAAAAGCTCTTCAGAGCTTATGTTGTATGTTTTTATACTCCGACTTTAAATAAAATTTGTATCTTGTAGCTGTACCAATCACTACTAAATAAAATGTTGAGAGATTCAATTGAACGCACACCATTTATATTTAACGTAACTTGTCAGATTAAAGAGTTTAGTGGTCAGTCTTTAAACCTAAAAACATCGACCTTTCAAAATCTAGATCATGTCTATTAAGCTCGATCACAATGACATCCTGTAAATATTGCGTAAAAACAAATGAGTTCAGTGGGAACGATCAACAATTTGAATGCCAAACATTGTGATCATTCATTAATATGTCTTAGTGTTCTGCTTATTGCAATATATGATTAGTCTTAGGTTTCAATTGAGAGGAAAGTTATTCAATCACAAAACTAATCAAATTCGTTAATCAAGCGACATTTTGGCAGGGTAAGAAATGTCATTAATTTAATATGTCTCTTTTTCTGTTAAGTTTTAAAACAACTTTATTTAAATAATTGATAATTCTATAGGAATTCACTTTTCATGCGGTTGTATGCGTCGTAGATACATATTGACTTTATATGATTGGATTTGCCAGTATCCTTATTTAGACGAATAAATTACCTCTATTCTTACAACACTGTGCCTTGAAAGACCAACATTTTATCATGGTCATAACTGTAATATAAAAGCCAACAATGTTTATAAATTTGCTTAACCCTGACTAACAACAAAAATCTTAAATATTGTTCACACGTAAATATCGAACCATAGGGGGTCACATTTAGTAATATTGGATACGGGGTGTAGCTGGGATTAGAAAAAGAACATCCCACAATCATATATTTCACCAGCATGCAAACCCTGCCTATTCATATATTTACTGATAAAAAACATACCCACTCATCTGCTGTCGAAAAATTAGTGACACATTCATGCATTAGATTAGAATCCAAAATAAACAAACTATTGTGACTTTTGCACGTTACCCTATTATATTATATCAAAAACTTGCTTTACAATTTATGTTAGCAATACTTCATATGGATGTACTAAGAATACGACACATTGATATATCATAGCATAAAACCATGTCTAATGATCTATTGAATTGGAAAGCTTATAGTCTTGTATTTGTAAACTGAAAAAACCGACAATGCCGGCAACATGTCTGTGTACAATTTTGACTCCCCCCCCCCCTCCCGTGATCCGGCTACGTGTTTTTTTCCTGGCTGAAGCTTACACATAATACGAGGATTTATGTCATAAAAGGTTAGAAAAAGGAACTCTCTCTCTCTCTCTCTCTTTTATGTTGTGCATATTGTATATACACTTTGTTATTATTTATCGTTGTGACGTTGGTTTGTTCACCGTATACCATTTTATTTACAAATTATCAAATGGTATCAGAAATAAATTTAGATATAGAAAGACTATATATGTTTAAGGCAACAGTTCACCAGGAAAAGATATTGAAGAAAGTGAACACAATATAAATATTTATATTCTATAAATTATATAACTGAACAGCGATTCTGTACTCAATGCCTTCTAATGAACAGCGATTATGTACACAATGCCTTCCGACTGATATTACATCTGAGACCTCCATTGTATAATCCTCATCATTTTTATCCTAATTTCATAGTCATAACGTGTTTTTTTGTGGAATTATGGAAAGGATAAACCTCTTATTGAATATCTGTCATAATAGAAAAAACATAAACATTGATGACAGGAAATCCAGTAAATCGTTCCGGTCATTGTATTGTGTAAAATGTATTAGGGTAATCGGCGACAGACCCATCAAATCAAATGAGAAAATTAGAAAAATCTCTGATGTCAAGTACAAAACTTGTATTTTGATAATGTAAATACTGTGAAATCATATATATTCGTGGATACCAAATTTTCGTGGTATGGAGGCAAATTGCATTTTCGTCAATACTAAAATTCGTGGGTTAGAGTTATGGTGTTTAACGACACTTTCAACAATGTTTCAGTTATATCATGGTGGTCAGTTTTATTGGTGCGTCATTTCGTGGATTTTCACATTAGAATCGGCACATGTGACTAACTTGTGACATGTTTTTGTTGTATTCTTTATTACATCGTTTGATACGAACTTCACTTTTGATAAAATCGGAAGTGGGAAAACGGCCTATATCTTGACTTCTAGGTTAGGTCATTTTTATTGTCATTTACGTTGTGAGATGACAACAAAAAATACTACACTGTCGAAACAAATCCTAAATCTAATAGAAAAATCGTAGAAAGAGGCAAATCGATACCCTAAGTACACGAGTGACGGAGTTAAACTAGCTTTGTGTACAAAAACTTCCCTTCAGTGAAATGATGCAATTGTTTTCAACATGTAAGTAAAATGCCAACCGGGAGAACACAGTCATTTTAAAGAGCGCTACAATATTGAACATTATGCATAATATGTTTAATCTTCGTGACATATAGGTTGTCATAAGCATAACAATAGTTCTGTCAAAGAGAGTAGATGGTGTCTTAAATAATATCTATTATCGCTATTTTGCGGTGTTTTCCTTTGATCTTGCTATCTGAGAATTTCCCATCTCACGCTAGTAGAGTGAGATGGAAAATTATCGCCAGTAACTAAGCGTTGTCAAGGACGTACGTAATATTATTGCTGTTTTCTAATATTATAGGATTAAGCACTGTTTTTTAGGAAATTATCTATGTATAAACTCCGGCAACTCACTCACAAACTGAATAAAGTCCGAAGGACTTTATGTAAAGTTTGTGAGTGAGCTGCCGGAGTTTATACATACATAATTTCCAAAAAAACACAATGTTTAATCCTTATAATTCTTATTTTTGGACATCGTGTTTCTTTTCTACGCTAAATACTATTAAAGATATACCCAAGGACAGTCTCAAACAATGGACATACAATACACATGATTGTAAACTGAAAAAAAATCCGCGAAATGTTATTGACGACTTTGGAACATAACCAACATGACGTCATTGGGGTCATATGAAGACTTCCAGTTTGAAACGTAAAGATTAGACGTTATTTGGCTTCGTGTACGCTTCAAGTTTGATACAATTTAACTAAAATAAGTGTTCAAGATAAGCTTTTTAAATATTTTTGTGTATTGTTGTAAATATGACATGTAGAATTTCACATTTTCAAGATGGCAGATCCTTTTTAGTCAATCTCTACCCAGAGTTGTCGGTTCTTACACTCACTCCAATCTCTGTCAACGGCTCATGCCAAGAATCTTGGCAAAATTCGTTTATTAAAGGGTAACTTGATATAAACCGGTTATAATGACCCCATGTATTGTAAAATATGTAAAGAATACCATTTAACTAATATTTGAGAAGCTTCTTTGTTTATTTTCAAACGAAGATAAGGGATTATTTTTTATACGGTGATCAGTCATACAGCGCTGTTCTGGTTCCTTGCTGTAATAGCTTCTATAGTTGCTGAACATTACACTGGTAATATTTTATAAGAAGGAAACCAGTTTAATACAAAGGTAGACTACTTTTTAACTTTTTAGCCGTTGACAGAGATTGGAGAGAGTGTAAGGACCGACAACTCTGGGTAGAGATTGCTTGTTAGTATCATTGCTCGTAGATTTATACGCGTGGAATGACCGGGGGAAAAGTAGTCTTGTGAACGGAAATATCGATTTATAAATTCCTTTTGAATGACGTAGAATAAGTGACGATATCCAATCGGATTACTAGTTATCGATAAATTCTAGTAAGAATAGAATTATGACGTTATAACTTCTGCTTAATGACGTCGCATTACCAAATCCTTGATAATAAGTGATTAACGATATAAAATAGTAATTGTGTTTAAAAAAAATGTCAGTATCTCAACACAAATTATTTAATTATGAATACAAAATAGCGATAAAATAATTAACGATGTTTTTTAAAACTTGAGGACGTTTCTCAGTCATCTCTCATCTCAGGGCTTCGCTCTTCGATGAGAGATGACTGAGAAAAGTCCCCTCGTTTTAAAAAAAACATCGTTAATCACTTATTATACAATGCCACATAATATTGAAACAACAATCAAATTTGAACCACCATATAAATTGCCATTATCATCTTTGCGTAATGAACAGAAAACCTATCAACAAGGCGTTGATTTCTTCCAAAATTTGTTTTTGAAACCCTCGATTTAATAGCTTAGTACTCAGAATACGGCTAAGTTGTAAAAAGTCTGAAAACAAACTGCATGCTCGAGCGTAGCGTATGAATTGTGAAATATAAACTCAGTACGCGGGAGCGGTTTTGTATTACTATTAAGTCAACATACATCGAAGTGAAATTAAAGGCTTTAGCTACTGTACTTTGTCTTTGATAATATTTTGTACAAACTATGTCTCATAGGAGTATAGGAATTGATCGGTAGGGAGAGGGGCGCAGTTTTTTCCCACTGAGATGCCGACGTTGTGCTGAAAAATGTACACTCCGTACTCGACATATATGCTTTAGATAATAAACTCCAACATAATAATGACTTCATTTTCTGGGTAGCTCTTTTTGTCTTTGTTTCGTGCATGACATAGTAAGTTAATTCGTGACCCAAACTATAAACTTGCAGCGTAGACCATTATTGTTTTATTACATTGGATTTGTTAGTTGGACAAATTGAAACTAATCTAATCTTACATTATTCTTAAATAGGACTAATTGATTTTCATTTGAAGAGGAAGACATTCTTTGTTCTTAGTATTCTAAAATTAATTGTGTACTAGATTACATGGACGATACAATAGCGCGGATATCGTGTTTTATTTTGTTTTGACTCGTATAAATTGTTATGTCTTTTGCTTAGTACAGTTAGGTTTGTCATGTGAACTTTATTATTTTCAGTTTTAAATCATCTGAGATTATGTCAGTTATTTTCAATGCATATTTGTAAAAAAAAAATGTCTTTAGCAACCTTTACACCAATGGGAAAATAATCTGGCAGATGAACTGGTGTTCTTGTTCTTTCGACTATTGATTGCTATACCAGCGCACTGTTTCTGATATATACTTGGATAGTTAAAAACCTGAAACTACAGTTTGTCCCCATAATGTCAGTACATACATGTATTTTCTCCGTTTAGTGTGTCCACTCTAAAAGCAGGATTTTTTTTATTCTTTTTTTCTCTATATATTTGATTTAATTGATTATTTGTGTTTTAACGCCACTTTCAACAATATTTCAACTATATCATGGCAAACAGTTTTAGTGGTGGAGGAATCCGGAGTACCCAAAACGAACCACCGACCATGGGCAAGGAACTGGTAAACTTTATCACTAGCGGCTACGAGTCGAGTGCACCCTTTTTTTGTAATTTACAAAGCCGGACGCGAACCCACGGCTTATTGGTGATAGGCTTGTATGAGTTGTTAGATCCAACGACCTAACTCACTGAGCCACCCGGGCCCCTATATATTTGAAACTGTTTATTGCATCTATTTATATATTTAGTCTATTATTGCTTTACAGTAGTCAAATGTTTCTTCAAAGGGTATTGCGAGTCTAATTGTGAGTATGTGATTTATAATTGCCTTGTTAATTGGAGTAACGTTTTGTATTGTATTTTGACCTACACTTGTTCTATTTGAGCAGACAAATTGCATTGACTGGATAAGTTTTTATGTACTGTCACTGACCGAAATATAACTACATGTATGTCTGGTACCCCTGTCGCCAGTTGAGCTTTGTGAACCTAGTTGTAAATCCAATTCACTTCCTGTTGACAGAACATATATAAAGAGGCAATCAATGGATAATCATGTAATTTCATTAATTAATTCAAAATATAAACGTCGATGGATTAATGATTTTATTGCAGAATAAACACAATATTAATGCAGTTTTTGTGAATTCGGCGCAAAATGGGGGAAAGGTTCGGTAAGCCTCGCCTTCATCCCAGTTTTAAGGCTCGTACACATAAACTGTATATTCTAAGACACTGCACCAATATTTTTTACTCTTAGTTTCATACCAATGTAGGTTAACCACCCTAAAGATTTCTGTAATACTGATTTACATCGATTGCTGCTGTATACATGTAGTACAATTAGTAAGAAAAGACATTGATGTGAAAGAACATAAAAGATTATTCAACGTTGTGCTTAGATATAAATTCAAGTAAAGGATAGCGCTTCTATGACTGTTCTGCAATTCGAATTTCTGGAAAAAACATAAACTTAGATATACAGTTTCGTGTAAATGACACATTAATCGAATTTCCAGCAAAACGAGACAAAACATCAATTAAATTGTGTTTAATATGACGATATACGGTTGGTTATCACATATAGACTCATTTTGGATGTTATATACACCAACCAGATAAAATTATTCTGCTGAATATAGTAAAATTTAAAACGTTAAGCAATAAAATAAACTGATACTAGTGTTTCCTCTCTCTATTAATGACAGACATTTATATGTTGTATGGATTTAGTCCCAGACTGAAATTCATTTATTTAATGAATATTTGAAATTGTCATACGATATAACCTGGTTTGGGTCAAGCGATTTATGAAAAGCGTAAACTGACCCAAACCATGTTATGCAAGTATGACCTGTTCAACATTTTCAAATATTCCTTATAATTTAATTTTTACAACAAAATTTAATGATTCCTCGATTTTAATTACGATTATTCATGAGACTATTTGAATTTGTCGTTGGCGGACGAACACGTTGGTGACGTCACAATACCAACCCAGGTTATCGAGTATAACCAAAATTTTCTCCAGGCGGATTAGCCAATCAGATTGAACTATTCATATTAAATTAAATTATATGGAATTATGAAAGTTTGCATTGTTTTAGGAAAATAAAATTTCTGTTCAGACACCTTTTTTGTTGTTACAAACATAATTGATATTATTATATTACAGTAATAATCCATTCACAGACACTCGATATCTTAATGATCTATGTTTATATTTAGAAATCCAATATCGTGAAGTATTTTGTAATATTATACTTTACGTTTTTATTTTCCCTATTTGTCTTTGTTAGCGCAGCCGGTCCATATAACGTTATATGGACCAGCAGTGGACTGTCTCGTTTTCGAGTCTTTATTTCGGGAGATAATTGAGCTTGTTTTTGGATGCGATGTATAATATAACAAATAGTTCACGTCACTGCGGGCCATATGGCAGTTTATGGACCGGTCTGTCACCCACAAAATACTATATGGACCTCAGCTTCGCTTCGATCCATATAATATTTTGTGGGTGACATCCCGGTCCATAAACTGCCATATGGCCCTCAGTGCCGTGAACTATTTGTTAAATATCGTGATATATTATACAGTAATAATTATTAATATGAATCTTCAATGACATTTATTTTTAGTAATACAAGGTAAATATGCGGATACTATATACACAATGTGAAAATTATTTGCACCTTCTTTTGAAATAGGTGGGTAAACGAGCATTTGGCAAGCGTGTTTCGAAGCGAGTGCTAATTATTAATACATTATATATTTTATTTAAATGTACGTATATTGTGTGGAACTTCCAATGTCAAAAGAAACACAACATTGGTTTGACACGACTTTCGAAGTAACACTCAGTAATAAGGAAATAAAACAAATAAACCAAAATAGCTGATGGACATGTGAATACCTTCAATTCTGTTTGTGGATTTTTCTTCTGTTCCCTAACCGTATGTCTGAAAAATTATTGAACCATTATTTGCTGAATCCTACACTTAGGTCGTTGATTATGAAATATATTGATAGCTACCATCATGAAGCAGTTCCTCCACATCGTTCTGCAGTATTTCAGCTTATTAGAGATGTTTCCAATGTAAACATGTAACCCATCGATAGGTGTCAGTTATGGTACAAGAGATATTAATCCGTCTGCAGTGATCGTTACTCTACTCGAAAAATCAACTTGGATATTTTGTGTTTGCTTGAGTTTGTTAAAAGTAAAACAATTATCTCTGTTATTTTTTTTGATCGCATACATTGACATAATTTCTGATAAAATAGTCAGAACTTTTCTCCTGATTCAATACATTGTATGACAGATGTAACATGACATTTGTAAAATCATCCTTCAAAAGGAAAATAAAACCAGCTCGATAATTAATTCGATAAAGGTAGGATAACAGTGTCAAAATGATCTAACAAAGAAAATGACAGACCCAAATCATCATACACAGGTAACATACACAGGTGACGGACAAGTTAGACTATAATACCAGCAATAAAGCAACATATCAGAATCACTTTACACATGTGTAGTAGCAGTTAGAGAAATATCTGAGCTGTAAGACCTCAGAACAAACTCAACACACATATGTGTAACACCAGTTAAACAATAATCTCAACAGAAGACGGCAAAAATAACCTTACAGATGTGAACAAATGCAACACCAGTTAGACAATCATCTCAACAAGACGACGACCAAGAAAAGAACAAACTCATCACACATATGTGTAACACCAGTTAGACAATCATCTCAACAAGACGACGACCAAGAAAAGAACAAACTCATCACACATATGTGTAACACCAGTTAGACAATCATCTCAACAAGACGACGACCAAGAAAAGAACAAACTCATCACACATATATGTAACACCAGTTAGACAATCATCTCAACAAGACGACGACCAAGAAAATGACATGCATATGACACACCTGCTAGGCAATCATCTGAAGATAGACGAAGACCAATATCACCACACACATCTGGAACACCAGTTCGACAATCATCGCAATAGAAAGAATACATACCACACTCTCCACAAAGATGGAACACAAGTCACACAATAATCAAACAGTTAGACGACAGACAACCCAAAGACCATTCTACACAAGTAACACAACTACAAAATCACCCATATTGCAAAGTAAACAAAACAAAATTCGCCACACAAGAGTATCATTACAATTACACGATATTACCACAATAGTAACACGATTGCCACCAAATAGTTCCCAAAATTAACACGACAGGTACACAATTGTTACATACATGTTTAGATGAATCATGATAGCTGATCAATCATTTTTAAAAGTAACATGACAGCTTCTCAATCATAATGCCGGAAAGATATCAAATCCATTCAAAGTCTAGCATATTTAATCTTCCAGACAACTGAAAATTCGCTATTACATAAATGTTAATCTTTTTTGAATTATACGCTATTGAATAAAATGGCCTACACATAGTAATTTGATAAATCATAGTGTCAATTACAGACTAACCTGCTTAAGTACTTCCTGGTGGAATGATTGATCGTTGCATAACGGGGGTTACCTAGTTCTACGGGCTGTTACTTCCACTCATAGTGAAATGATACGGTAATACAAGGGTTTTCCACAAATGCCAACCATTGATTCATTGATTGTCCACATGTTCATCCGCCATGCATACCATATATTACCATGAATGTAATCAAACGACGAGAAACTGGATCCTCGCTCTAGAAACTGGGTATAATCTTGTCACCAAATCCAAATTCAACGAATCCATCTCCCATAAGCCAGCAGTTGGGTAGTACAAGAGTGTAATTATTAACAATGCTGCTTGCTGCGAAATGATATGAAAAAATAAAAAGATCAGTTTGCAATATTTTACAATTATTAAAGCAATTTTTCGGAATCAACTAGTTAAACATATATTATTGTTTTGCATGAAAGTCGGTATAAATAGGATGTATACTCTTTTTAGAGTTCATTGGATGAAAAATATATCGTCATATAAAGCAGGACAATGGATTGGTGGAAATGTGGGTTGATTATAAAATCTCCGAGAATCCATACATTCTTACAGGTTCACTGCACTTTATTTGTCTCGTTTATACAGCTATTACATTTCTAGGGTATATCTATCTATAATTACTTCCCCCGTTTACATGAAAACTAATTAATTTGTGACTTGTATTTCAAAAAGATATAATCTGTTGTTGTCTGAAAATGAACTACTTTTTTTTAGTTTTGTTTATTTCAAATAATTAAAATACCGCCAGTTGAGTCGTTATTTTGCTAACCGTAACTATTCCGGTCCAATTATTTTTTTCAGAATTTTCCTTGCAACTACAAAAGGATAAAAATGACACTGAAATATGATCCATTGTAACCAGACATATGCTACTTTAAAAAGAAGCGCGCAAGAACAGGCTGAAAAAGGTTCACGTTTTGACCAGCGAACAGACCATAAAAGTAATGTACAAAATTATTAACAATTCATATATACCAAGATTTCATATTGTAGAATAAATAGAGAAAAAACATCTACGTAAAAGGATGATACATTGCTATACGAGAAAAGGGCTATTTCGTAGCGGCAATCCAGGTCATGATGACGATCGTAGAATTATTTAAGGAGTATTTGAAATTGTTGAACAGGTTATACGATATAACCTGGTTTGGGTCAGTTTATGCTTAATAAACCTCGAAGCGATTTATGAAAAGCGTAAAGTATAACCTGTTCAACAATTTCAAATATTCCTTATAATTTAATTTTTACAAGAAATTGAATGATTCCTAGATTATAATTACGATTATTTCATGTGACTATTTGAATTTTCCGTTGGCGGATGAACACGTTGGTGACGTCACAATACTAACCCAGGTTATCGAGTACAACCAAAAAGTTCTCCAGGCGGATTAGCCAATCAGATTGAAATATTCAAATCAAATCAAATTATTTTGAGATGACTTTAACCTAGGAGCAACGTAACTTGATATAGCTTTGTGTTTTTAGTTGAAGATTAAAATGCTAATGACACAACGGATGTCAAAGGCCAACTGCTAGTAAATTCTCATAAGTCTTTTGGTTAGGTGAACGAAACATGGTTTATCATAATAGTCATATTTAGCATACTAGAATAACATCTACCAATCATGTGCAATGCTTATGAAAAACACAGACAACGAGCAGTCATTTTGAATGCTGATTGATATAAATGTTGGCATTTTATTGTATATAATTAATAATGATTAGATGCATCTTTTGATATGGCTATTATTAATTATAGTCTCAATCGCCAGCCAGCTCCTACGCTCCACTTAAAGCCTGCTGAAGTAACACGTGAATCAGGAACTACTTTCTCTTCAGGAGGACTTGAGTTCAACCCGGTTTTTAGTGAGGTTCGTGTTGCTCGATCTTTAGCTTTCTGTGTAATGTTCTGAAAATCATTGGTTGTACCTCTTGTCCTTTTTCTTTTGGCTATTGTATTGTCTGTCCCTCTCCGAGTAACGGCTTTTGAATACACCCTTGGTAAGCACACGGTGACAATGGACGATCCTATGGTGACTTTATGTTAGTGAACTACTTATAATAGAATTGGCTATTGTCAATGACAGCCATTTCCATAAAAAAAAACAAGAAAAAAAAGATTGATCATGACAGCTTAATTCGTATTTTCTACATTGTCTATAGTGGCCGAAGTGATGTTGACCTATGATTGATCATGACAGCTTAATTCGTATTTTCTACATTGTCTATAGTGGCCGAGGTGATGTTGACCTATGATTGATCATGACAGCTTAATTCGTATTTTTTACATTGTCTATAGTGGCTGAGGTGATGTTGACCTATTATTTAAATGATGTGTTCTTTAAATATTCGTTCATTTACACGTGAACACTGTATATAAATCAAATACATGTATACAGTAAAGTACAACTGTCATGTATGTTTCAACTTAAACCGTAATCACGCATTTGGAAAGAGAAAAAAAACCCAAAATTGATGCAATTTGAACAGACGCAGCCAATCAAGTTATATAAGCTTACTTGCATACGAGCAAAATGTAGATAATTTATACCAGAAAGGTCATTATCAAAGCACAAAACATGTGAGACTTGTTACAGTTACTCTATTTAAAAGAAACAAAATAAATCTAAGAGTCATCCATAATAAAAAAAAAAAAAAGAAAAAAAAAAAGATGCTACGTGATATACATTTTGGTCAAACGATAAACAGACGATTTGTCAACAGAACAAACTCAAGATCATTCTGGTAATGATTATTTAATGGGAATTCTTAATACCAATCAATTTAGCAACTGCAATAAAATAACAGATGATATAACAGCACTAAGTTGTAGCAGTACAACGGAATTGATAGGATAAAGAGGCGTAATTAGAAGGCAAACATGGGGTTTTCCACACTGAGATTCATTTAACACCTATCTGGGTTTTTTTAAGTCAATTACTCTGCTATCAACGTCAGATGCTAAGCATAGGGACAAACCTTTTCTATTAATCGAATTTAAATTCGGTTAACTTTACTTAGACACAACATGAAACGATTTGGATAAATGTTCCAAGAAATTTCCAGGGGCCATGGTGGTCGTGATCGTATGGTAGTTGGATGTACAACTACCTGTACAACCAGTGCCTATCACCACTAACGCTGTGAGTTGGAACCACGCTCATGGCGAGTTGTACTCGATACAACATTATGTGATAAAACTTGTCAGTGACTTGCGACAGGTCGGTGGTTTTCTCCGGATACTCCGGTTTTCCCCACCAATAAAACTAACCGCCACGATATAACTGACATATTGTTGAAAGTGGCATTAAACACCATAACGTCTGCCAACCATCCAAGACATCTTCTATGCTAAAAATTCCCATTGCATGCATGCTTTAATTTAAGTTTGTGATGTTGTAAATAAATATGCGCTGTCAAAATAGATTCTTGCTTTTTTCATTTTCGAAATAGATAATAAACATTACAACATATAATTTTACAAATTAAGAGGGGAATTTTTGGCCTTTTAAACTAGCTCAATCCGGCCACTTTTAATGAAGTGCCTGTAGCAAACCAGGAAAGTAAGCGATCATGTATATGTGTGTTTGGTGTATCGATTTTTCTATTGAAATTTTGGAACTGTTCCGACAGTGTGGTATTTTTTTATTTTTATTTTATTATAACATCTAATGTTATAAATTAATAAATATTTTTGTTTGTGATGAATTAACTATTATATTTATACGTAATTTATAATAAATCGATATATATTCGTGCGCAAATTTGACATACAATCAATTACTGGTCGATGAAAGAGGTGTAAACGTATTTGTGTCCATTGTTGAAAAGGTTAGACCTACAATCAAGAAGTACTATAACATTTCTAGCAAAATGTCAAGGGAATAACCTTCAATTTGAGCATTTACGAACTTCAACATTAACATTATACATCAATTCAACACTTGCATGACCGCATCATATAACTAACAGGTCAGGTTTGGATTCATAAAACTAGTTAACCCCCCCCCCCCCATTTTTTTTTATTGAAGTGATTGTACAAAGCCAGGAAAGTGACCAGTCATGTATTTGTGGATCTAGTGGATTTTGGAACTGTTGTATGTAAATAGTGTTTAGAAAGCCTAGTGAGGTCATATGAAAGAAATCTGAATATAAATTGTTACGGCACGCCATTCCTGTCAAAAATAAGTTCACACCGCAATGTCATTTAAAATTGTAGAGAAATAAACGATGTACACACATCTCCAACGATATAACTGAAACATTCCTGAAAGTGGCGTTAAACACCCTAACCTACACATCTCCCATATTGATAGACACCAAAACTTTAAAAGATTAATCAATATACAGATTGTTTTAACATAAAGGAGCTATCTACAATGTACATTCGTTGTATCAGTGTGTTGCTACAGAATCCAAACACGGCAGACACTATGGTCCACATTAAGGTTTTCAGTGTTATATAACAGCTGATAACACACCTCAATCGAGATGGCAGCCTCCTATCCTCCACTTGATGGGCAACTTTGTATATTGATTTCTGTCACCAGTACCAAGATGAAAATGAAATGCTTATTAATAAACATAGCTTGGAATGCACATTTACAGAGATAAACATTGCTTTAAATTTCCTGTGCTATTTTGTATAGTTTATTGTGTAAAGTAGTTTGAAACATGTTTTCTCACCACTCCAGAACACATGAGTTCAACCCCCGTTTTTAGTGGGGTTCATGTTGCTCTATCTTTAGTTTGTTCTATGTAGTGTTTTGTAGATTATTGTTTGTCATGTTGTCCTTTTTCTCTCTGACATTGTATTGTCTGTCCATTGATTTACGGCTTCTGGTTACCTCTTTGGTATCTTTGATTTACGGCTTCTGATTACCTCTTTGGTATCTTTGATTTACGGCTTCTTGTTACCTCTTTGGTATCTTTGATTTACGGCTTCTGGTTACCTCTTTGGTATCTTTGATTTACGGCTTCTGGTTACCTCTTTGGTATCTTTGATCTACGGCTTCTGATTACCTCTTTGGTATCTTTGATTTACGACTTCTGGTTACCTCTTTGGTATCTTTGATTTACGGCTTCTGATTACCTCTTTGGTATCTTCAAACTCTTCTTCCTATCATTATCGTTTTACTTTATCTATTAAGGTGTTATTGGTTATGGTTATATGACTACATTAGTTCAACTATATACATTGTATTTACAATTTTTAATCACAACCTTGACATATACAAAAAAATAATCACTATTGACATTTTAAGAACTGAGATTTTGAGAGGCACCATTGTAAGATAAACATGTCAATACCATATTTTACGTTGTGCCGAATGTATCTAGCACTTGGCAGATTTAATATTATTGTCTATTGTTTATATCGTGATTTTTCAGAAATCACTCACATTTATTTTCACACATTGTCTACACGTTGAGATTCCACCCGATGCTCAAAGGCATATGATTCTCTTCCATTCGGCTTCCGTCTTTTAGGCTGAAATAACAAAAAAAAGAAGAAATACAGTGAAATAATTTTTATTAAATATTCTCTAATATGTAGACAAATTTGGTTGTAGTTTTACGAATAATGCGTCTCCAGATAGTATTACCACATAGACCATGGTACTTTTGTACAATAAAGAAATGGATAAATGTCTTTTACGTTTGCCATAAAAAGATTCAATTATGATTGGGCACTTCAACTCTATTGTTACATATACAAATATAAAGTTGAATTAAATAGCATACCATGAAATAAAATCATAATTCCATTTAAAATGTCTCATAAAATTCAGCTACATTGTATACACGGTCAACCATTTAGAAAAAAAAGATCGATTTCTAACACTATATATACACTTGAAACATTCATAGCTGTATCCATATTGTATTATTATACTTCCTCTAAGTTTCTACAGTAATAGCTCTGCAATTATTACTGAGGTATCGTATGGAAATATGAGATGATACTATTACCAATCGTATACAATCACCAAAACGCTTGAATCGTTTGAACGTTTTATTGAAGCATAGTATGGCATTAGGAGATGAAACTATTGTCAACAGTCTACAATCACCAATACACTTGAATCGTTTGAACACATTTATTGAAGCATAGTATGGCAATAGTAGATGAAACTATTGCCAACAGTCTACAATCACCAATACACTTGAATCATTTGAACGTTTTTATTGAAGCATAGTATGGCAATAAGAGATGAAACTATTGCCAACAGTGTGCAATCACCCAAATGCTTGAATCAATTGAACGTTTAATTTTATTAGCATACCTCCAATAGTTTCATCACCTGTTGGAATCGCAATGATGAAGCTGTCCTAGTATTGTTTTATGTGTATAGAAAGACAGTGAGTGTGCATTTCAAAGGTGATAAAAACACTGGATAATAACAATAATAATACATTTCGAGATATATCAGTTGCTGAACATAGTGAACAATCAGTATGACAATAATATTAATGCTGTGTGTATCTTTGACTATGTGACAATGGTGGCCGGTATGAAATATAGTGCACTTCCCGTCGGGTCGTACACCATCTTCAACCCTAACCACTACTTTCGTTTGCACAACATTATTATATATAATGAAATCAGGTATTGTGACAATCGTTGAACAAGTGTATAACAGTGGATAACCAGGGTTTGCAAAATATCTAACCCCCAGTTAAGCACGCTCAGACGTCTCTCCACCCATCACACGCGGAGAGACAAAAATTGATGACGTGAATATATAGGTAGGGAACTATCTTAAATTGTTATTAAATATTCAGTATGAATTCCGTTTTTTTCTTGTATATTCCGGTTTAATAAAAATCAAACAAACAATTACCTTTTGCTTTCTCTTTGTACTGAAACGGAAGTAGCCTTTCAACCGATCTTTTGTTGTATCTGACATGCGCCAGGATGCAAATAAAACTGGATTTGTGCAGGTGGATAAAAACCCAAACCAAATAAAAGTTATATATGTGATATCAAAATGTCCACTGTTATCACCATTTTCGTGGACAAAATATTGAACAAGAATCAAAATGTTGAGTGGACACCAACAGATAGCAAATAATGTTATCATCGTAATGATATAACTTTGTGTCCTCTTCTCTTTGTACACATCAATGTCGTCGTCATTATCCTGATTGTTGTTTTCGGGGTAGCTGTGTTTCGAGCGGCTTTCGGTACCATCTGTGGATGATTCGTTTTTCGTACTTCCATTCTGTTCTGACCAAGAAACTTGTGTTGCAGATGTTGTATTTGAGCTATAATGTACACTGTACATGGGACGATTTTCTAACATTTTGAGCTCTGCAGATACCTTTACGCAAAGAAACCCTATCACAGCTAAAGGCATGGCATACAGGGTGACGAACATTGCCCGAATGTACTCTTCAATATGACGTTCTTGGTTGACATAACAGATGCCCACTCCGTCAAAACGTGACCCTAAAATTGCACCAAGGTCGATAAATTTGATATATACAGCATAAGGCAACACGACACATACAGCTGCCACCCAAACCCCTATGATGCAGAGCCCAGCAGGTGCACGTGTCTTGAACGGCGTAACAATGAACCGATATCTGTCAATAGCAATCATTAGATATGTCAGCATCGATGAATGTATCGGAAAGAATTGGATCATAGGAAGGAAAAAGCACATGAAGCTTCCGAAAATCCAATTATGGATAAGCAAATTTGCTAATGTTATTGGAAGAACGAATGTAGATTTAATGATATCTGCAAAAGCCAAATTTCCAATGAAAAAGTATGTTTGATCCCTATATAAACGATGTTTCCCTATAATGAACAAAATGCCAGTGTTTCCAACAAAGCCAGCAATTCCGATGATGGCATGAAGGAATATAAACATCGGATATACATACTTTAGAGATTGTCTAACGTGTGGCTTTGTGAAATCAATGTGATCAGTTTTGTTCATTGTGTCCTGTAAAAACTTAAATATCAGTTCTATATATGTATCATGTTCGTCTACCAGGGCCATGATGTTTCTAATATCTGGCAAATGTCACTCCTATAGATACATTGTGTTGCTCTCTTCAGTAAATCTACAAAAAACAACACAAATTCGTATAATATGATATATTTAAAGATATTACATAAGGTGATCAAGTCTGATATAATCTTTTTACTATAATCATTTGATTTTCATATGTAGGGTATGCATACTATGTCAAGGAATGATAACCACATCGGTGACGTAATGGTTAGCGTGCTAGCCTCGAATGTCGTATATTGT
This sequence comes from Gigantidas platifrons, assembly GCA_002080005.1. Lineage (NCBI taxonomy): Eukaryota > Metazoa > Mollusca > Bivalvia > Mytilida > Modiolidae > Gigantidas > Gigantidas platifrons. Next base: position 510,597 of record MJUT01033541.1, read on the forward strand.
GTGTTCTAGTTCCGAAAAAACCGAAATAGCAGTAAAAAGTTAAGAGTTCAATTATCTTTATCAAAGGCTCACTTTTCTACCTGTTTCTAAAGCTCGTGCAAATCAATTTTATATTTTCCGCCAATGTACGTATATCATATCTCTTTCTCTCTCTCTCTTTTGTGAATACCATTTTAAAATTTAGCGGACATAACCGTTAACTTCTCCGTTAACTTAACGGGTCCGCTAATTAACGAATGCTTTGTGAATACCGGTAAAGTCCCCGGCCGGGTCAAACCAAATACTACGAAATTGTTATGTGTTGCTTCTCCGCTAATCGTGCAATATCAAGAAGTAAGGACTAATAGCAAATACTTGTTGGCTCGGAATCAGGATAATGTGTTCGAGTGTAGCGACATGTCTAACCGCGGACTGTTGTTTCAGTGAGCTAGCACTATAGAAATTAAAAACAAAAGAGTGTACGTCTAGTACAAAGCGGACATCATCGTCATTTCATGGAAGATAATTCGTTCTAGCCATGACATGGCTGAAAAAAGCACTTAGTGTTAAACAACAATCACTCACTCAAACAATACTTTGCGACGAAAAGGCAATTGCATATATATACCATCCAGCATCGCTGAAACTATAGCAACCTAATATTTTCTGGAATTCTGTCGTCTTACTTTCTTTCATGTCGTGAAATCATGCGAGATGTTCTACTGATCCTCGATTTAATTTTTTTTTAGTTTGTTCGTCATCATGATATTTCGTGATATCTAATACAATTAACTGTTTTGATGTATTGTTGCTCAAGCGTTAACCATACAGTACACGAATGACACGGTAAGATCAGGTGGCAGGACGTTTATATGGAGATATATGATGTATGACAGAACGAAAAAGCCTATTCAATCTTGTAAATTTTTTTTATCTCAATGTAGAAATGGCATTTCACACTAAACACATTTGCTGTTAATTAACTAGGTTTAAAAATAATTCAATTTTCAGGCAATTTCACAAATTGTATCAGTATAATTTTGCTTAAAATAGTATATATTGATCATTTTGTCTGAATGACGTTCTCTTTCTTTATGGTGGCCGATAACATAATTTTGCTTCTATAATAAGATGGTATTTTATGTTAAATGAATTTTTCAATACCTTATTGTGATGCATTGTCTGTTATATTATGTTTTTAGAATAAAGTATTTGAAAATTCAAATTCAATTCTATGAAAAGATTGAGATATTTGTTCTATATCTGTATTCCTCTATATTTTGCTAATGAATAAAGTAAGCATGGTAAATTTTAATGTACAAGTAGCAACATATATTAACTGGACATGTCTTAAAAGGTAGACCACCACACAATTCCCTATTTGTTATAAATCATGTTATTAGAGACTGACCACGTGAATTCATAGAACTCGCAGTAGGTGAAGTTTGAAGATATCCGAGAGGTAATCAGAAGCCGTAAAACGAAGATACCAAAGAGGTAATCAGAAGCCCGTAAAACAAAGAAGGACAGACAATATAATGGCCAATAGAAACAAGACAAAGAAGGACAGACAATATAATGGCCAATAGAAACAAGACAAAGAAGGACAGACAATATAATGGCCAATAGA
>MJUT01033541.1:512394-528360 GCA_002080005.1 Gigantidas platifrons
GACAAAGAAGGACAGACAATATAATGGCCAATAGAAACAAGACAAAGAAGGACAGACAATATAATGGCCAATAGAAACAAGACAAAGAAGGACAGACAATATAATGGCCAATAGAAACAAGACAAAGAAGGACAGACAAAATAATGATCTACAAAACATTACACAGAAAACTAATTGCTTGTTTAGACTCACGTTGTGTTTTTTATGAGATGATTTATTTTTTAACTACAAATCTTTAAGAGGTTACTTAAAATAATGATCGATTTATTTATGAAATTTCTTTCCCCCCACAAATGTCGTTTTGTTGTTAATGTGTTTCACTGTCGTTATTGAAATAATGTTGGTACCATAAAATAAATGTCTGCTACTATTAAGATTACAAAAACGTCTCAAGGACTCATGTTTGTCTGCCTCGTGTGTGTGTGTGTGTGTTTTTTTAATAATATGTCATGGATATTGATTTGGTGTCGTTGTTGTTTCTGTATGATTAAACTATTATTGTTATAGTACTAAATGTCTATATATGTACCTACAAATTCATCATTAAAAGCTGCATTTTATCCACAGTATAAGTTAAAAAGGATAAAGATGCCAAAGGGATAATCGGAAACCGTAAATCGACGAAGGACAGACAGACAAAACGAAAACGGACAGAACATGATCTACAAAACACTACACAGAAAAATAAAAATTGGGCCGTACGAATCACACTAAAAACCAATGAAAAAGAAATATAAATGGATTTTTGGCCATTGATTCACTAGATGAGTACACTTTTAAAATTAGGGAGACTATCAATTGTATTTTGATGAAGCTCGAAGACCAGAATGACGATTAAGTTTACGTTCCTTTGGCTAAGCATACCTAGTTAATGAATAATGGTATTATATTGCAGTATTTGTCATGGTCAATCAATTATATACTGTCGCAAACATTGGTTTTGCTAATGATGGTTTTAATTGAGTCAACTGTAATGTTATTCTTATTTAATTACAAGAGTTATAACCTGCATGTTTTCATATACGTGTAATGAGATATTTTATAAAATACAAACAAAAGAACAAGCGCTTGACCCCCAAACCTCATTCCTGTATGAGGCAATACAGAAGTTATTAATATAATTATTTCAGAATAAAAAAAGGTATAATGAATCATATTATCACATGATATTATCACACTTTTTAGGCAACTGACAAATGTCAGACTTTTAAGATGAAGGTTTTTTTTCATTTACTTTGATTGTGTTTCTACTCTTTGTGATTCTTTAATATCTACATTAAATAAGACGTTTTAGATTAATTATTTACTGATCAATGAAGCTTAAGCCTCATACCTTAGACGCTGGCTTAATGCATTACTCAGAGAGAGAATTACGTAAATCCAATCTGCAGAACTTTATCCAATGTATATATTTCATTACAAATTGCTATCTTACAATTGTTGGGTTTTTTGTTTTTGTTTTTTTTTTAAATAATTATTCAATATTTTCCTGTAAAAACATAAGTAATTCTGCGCATTATACCATCTATCAACAATAGGAAATGCACAGCAACATGCATCTCTGTCCCAGGATGCACCTAATCGTTGGTCAGTATTAATTAAACGTAGATATCGCATATTGTGCGTTCCACGGGACTCTGTGGTAACCTTCAACAGGTATGCTCAAATTCCAAATATTGGACAAGTTAAAAAAAAGAGTCATTGGACGTACTAAGCAAACGAAAGTTTCTTAAGAGCATAGCGTAAATCGACAAATATTACATATTTCTAATGAGCATTCACCTGTAGTAACCGTCTGTAGGTTCGCTCAAATTCAAAACACTGGAAAGTCAAAACAGTTATTTAAAAAAGTATTTGGTAGCAAGAAACAAAAGCATAGCTTAAATCTACAGAGATTATACCTACGTCTGAGAGATATGCACCTGTACACACCGTATTACCGACGCGAATCATTTTTGTTGAGACCCGACGGATACGATCATCAACCGTCGATGTCACAAGTCATGTGCAAGGTAAGACATGTTTTTTTGTTATAATATTATCCTTTTTGAATGAAACAAATGTTGTATTTATAGATAAAAGGTAGTATTTCACGTATATTATAGAATCGATCCCAGCTTTCAATTTAAATTGTTCTAATGTTCGTTATTTGACGAAAAAATGCCTTTGTGATTTTCCACAGCGTTTTATATCTTTCTGAAGCTGTATTTTTATGGAACGAGGGTACGAATTAAAAGATAAAATATCTAACTATAATATGTAACAAACTTATAGTGATATGTGGAATAATTTACATTTGAAAACGCTTAATTTTGAGGTACTCGTCTCAGACGATGATACATCACAACCCGTCGTACAAAACGGAAGATACGATCATTGACCGTCTTTCTTGAAACGAGTTGAAACGGGTTGTGATGTATCATCGTCTGAGACGGGTACCTCAAAATTAAGCGTTTTCAAATGAAAATTATTCCACATATCACTATAAGTTTGTTACATATCATAGTTAGATATTTTATCTTTTAATTCGTACCCTCGTTCCATAAAAATACAGCTTCAGAAAGATATAAAACGCTGTAGAAAATCACAAAGGCATTTCTTCGTCAAATAACGGACATTAAAACAATGTAAAGTGAAAGCTGGGATCGATTTCTATAATATACGTGAAATACTACCTTTTATCTATAAATACAACATTTGTTTCATTCAAAAAGTATAATATTATAACGAAAAAACCTGTCTTACCTTGCACATGACTTGTGACATCGACGGTTGATGATCGTATCCGTCGGGTTTCAACAAAAAATGATTCGCGTCGGTAATACGGTGTGCTGTAGTAACCGTCAACTCAAATTCGCTCAAATTCAAAATTCAGGAAAATCAAAATAAATCTATGGTAATAATCAACCAAAAGTGCCTAAACAGCATAGCTAAATCGACTATGGTAACATATGCTTGAGTGATAGCTACGTACCTAATTAGAGTTTTTTTTTAATATGAATTACATTATTGAGGAATTATTCTATAAAACAAATATTCAAGATGATGCATATTTATTTTAACATTTCAACAATAATATAAAAATAATAATTTAATGCAACTGCATTACATATTGAATAAAATATTGAAATAAAAAAAAAATATCAAACCTGATTAATAGTACCTGTTTTTTTTTTCCTTTCTTTTTATCTAATACATCTTAATCAACCACTTCAGCGTTACAAATCCCACAACACAATGATAAATATATATTGTAACATTATCTTCTGTATATGGTCAATTGTCATGGCATCAACTGATGATTTTTGTGACAGACAACGTTAATATACCATCACACAAGTATTGATTCCTGGAGCTTCTATAATGACACGTTCTTTCATGACAACATGCCTTTAATTAAATATGACAACCGTTTTGTTCACTAACGAGTAGTAGCACTGATAAAAACGTTTGGGCGTTCTTGATCGACAAGACACTTATATCAATTTTTCTAGGAAATTACATGCTGTTAACAAACCTCTTCAAAATGTTTGTCTTAGAATTAGTATTTACTATGTAATTGTTATTCTTGAAGAATTTAAAGAAATTGAATTGTGCTTTTAGTTGTAAATAAAGAAATACCAAGTTCCATCTTCTTAATTGAAATAACAGTTTACTTGAAAACTAAATGACTTTTACGCGTGAATAACACCACTTTCACAATACGTCAGTTCTATGATGATGACCAGACGTTTCATTAATGAAGGTAACGCGACTACAAGGAAAAAATCATCGGCAGTCCATTATTAGACAAATTTGTACCGAGTATATCTAGCAACCGGTGAAAGTCGGGATCTTTCGTCTTAGTGGAAATGGGCATAGGTTGTATCTACAGATGTAAATCTCGCATTGTACTTGATAAATCCGCAGTAAAAAATATAATAAACTGAAAACGTTTTAATTTCTCCTGATGCTAGTATTGCGTGAGCACTACCAAGTCAGTGGGAACTAAGACTTGACATTTAACACAAAATGGATATGATATTAATAATGAAATAATATTCATCCGAAATTCACGTTTAATACAGGTAAGAAATATACCTTTTTGCGTTCTTCATTTTATAGTTACTGAACAGTCTACAATGATGAGCTTAGATGTACAGTAAGATATATACCTCTTAGATGTACAGTAAGATATATACCTCTTAGATGTACAGTAAGATATATACCTCTTAGATGTTCTTCGTCTCATAGTTACTGTGTAATTTCAACCAAAAGTGGTAAAAAAAACGTACAAAGGACAGACAATACAATGCCAAATAAAAAAAAAACCCACTTTTTGATCCGCAAAACAATCATTACACTGAGAACTGAAGATTGGACGACATGAACCCTATTCCTAACCGTTGTGATATCAGGTGCTCCGGAAGGATAGCAATACCTTCTCCACTAGTTGCAACTGTCGTGTTACTTTTGTTGGATTTCCGGTGATATGTCATGACAGACGGAAGGAGGACACGATTGTGACGGCGAGAAATTCGTGGTCATTTATGACAGATTAACGGTTGATCAAGTCACTATGAAGACTGTACAACTTCGACATGATGGGTTCATCTTAAAACACTAAGAACAATAACACTTTATTAAAGAAATCCTAATAGGAAACTCAAGCTCTGGAATACCATATCAACTAAGAGACAATTACACTATATATAGGCACTGCTAAATATCAGACCCGGTCTAAAGCGTTCCATTTCACAAATCCACAACAGCGATGAGATTATCAGTCAAAAATGGAATGCAATATATGATGAACACCACCTCATTTAAAAAAAAAAATAGCAATCTAAGTAAAAAATAAAAAAATAAAAAATAAAGTTAAATTAAATTGATAAACACAAATACAAAAAAAAAAAAAACTAGAGAGAAGATGCTAGGTAAATGTTTATGCTATACGCCTTGCATCCGACAATTCATAATTATTCGTATAAACATAAGGTTTTAACAGTGATGCTCAACAATACCATCATCAGCAATAAAAAAAAACCCACCCCTGACAAGTAATTATCACCTAAAATAATTGAATAACACAGAAAAGTGTCCACGACATATGCCTATTTAGAATGGATTATGGTGTTTAATGTCACGTCACTTTCAACAATATTTCAGTAATACCGGTCAGTATTATTGATGGAGGAAACTGGAGTACCCGGAGAAAACCACCGACCTGTCACAAGTCACTGACAAACTTTATCACATATTGTTTTATCAAGTACACCTCGCCTGAGCGGGATTCGAACTTACAACGTTAGTGACGGTAGGCGCTGATTGCACAAGTAGTTATAAATCCAACAACCATACTATCACGACCACGACGGTCCATCATTTCCCTATGGAAAATCGGGTTCTGGTTTCGGACAAACTAAGAAAAAGACATCATTTCATATTCACAGCAACATAACAACACATTGCCTATGGGAGAAGGGCAATTTGTTCCTATAGCAATTACAACAATTTGACGAAAAACCAACATAAGTGTCCAACTAATGTATTACATCACCACCAAAAACAAGACGATTTATATTCGTTACAGCAAATGTGATCACAGCTTGATTTACGGAATTACTATTTAATTAAATCATGAATGCTTCTCTTTGATGAGTTTATATGGTAGGTAGAGTACAAAGTAGAAAAGTCATAAATGTCAACGGAATTATAATCTTAACATCAAGGAAACGAAGATTTCCCAGTATTTGAACTGAAATTGTTCATGTGTTTTAACTGCTTAAACACTCCTACACAACACTACACATTTAAACGACTAGATGCTTTGTTATTTCAGAACTATCGTAGCGCTTGTAGATAGTATTCGGATGTATCGATCGAAGGCATAGTTTTAATAGTTTAATAATCACATTAACGTGTCGTATCTATTAACAGTGTGGCGGGGATAAACATATCAAAGGATGGGATCCCAATGTTTTAATGACTGGATCTCCAACGGCAATACATGTATGCAAAATAAACAATAACAATCTGCACAGATTTGTATCCCACTCAAAAACAATACACACTATTACAGAAATAGACTACAAGAGAAACATAGGTATACATGGACAAGCAATGGTCGAGTCAGTGAATAACAATCCGTTAGAAATCAGAACTGATGCTTATAACATATTTAATATAAATATGAATCCTTAAAAAATGATGGTCTCAGCTTCATGAAAGACCAGTGTTAATAAATCATGTTTTAAGGAATTAATGGTTGAATATAATACAAATCAAGAGATCTAATTTAATGCCCATGACGCATTTCTGGAAAAACCTTCATCATTTATGCTCCATAGATTAATTAAAATTTAAGTAATATAAAATTGAATGAAATATACTAAAGTCTGAATAGTACAAAGTCTACTATAAACATGGGGTGTTCTGAAGAGCATACAGTTCCTACAATCCATTGTGTTAGTCTAGTACAAAACAGAATCGTACTTGACCAAATGTAACCTTTGCTTCCCATCGTAAACAATATACTACATCAACCACTAACTCACTTTACTATAGAACAATTAATACATATAGAAACATACAGTTTCCAACACTGGTGTGCAGTATATAAATGGACAGGAATGAAGAAAATTTACCAACATGTATTTATATAAAACCCAGTAATTTTATCTAGTCAAACATACAACTCATATGTCAATAGAACATTATTTAATTATTCGAAGCATATATTATTTCCATATTATTGAAACCCAAATGTATTGCTCCCAAAACTTAAATTATTTGACTTTCCAATCTTTCGATTTTGAGCTTACCTGATGACGGTTATTCCAGAAACGCGTCATGCGCACTAAATTTGATATCTCCGCTTTTATTACATGACATTAGTCACACTAAAAGTTTTATTTCTGAAAGAAGACAGCTCGACAACAATTTAAATGAATCGAAAATATAAGCTTACCGTTCCATTAGCTACTAAACTGTAAAGTAGCAATCATGTTTTAAATTATATGGCTTTCCAATCATTTGACAATGAGCGTCATCGATAAAAAATTATTCTAGAAACGCATCATGCGCACTTTTATATACGTTTTTAGTACTATTCCAGAAACACGTCGAACAAGTTAATTAGATATCTATTTTTGTATTGCTATCACTGCATCTTATCTCCACTTGTGGGGATATCTAATTTTTTGTATTAATATCACTGTTTCATATCTCCACTGGTGGAAAGATCAATGTTGTATTACTATCACTGCGTCATACCTCCACTGGTGGACTGTTAGCTCCCGCTTGTATCACCTGCCCAGTAGTTAATTAATCGGAACTAACATGTTTTATTAGAGATATATTTAGGGTTGATATTTACAGTTCTTGTATATTGTAATTTATTAAAAGTAAGATCAATCGCAGCAGAGGTAAGCTATGAAGATATTTTGCTATACCTACTTAGACTTTTAGCCTTACTAGCTAAAAGAGACATTTAAATGATTTGGTATTCTACAAGTTATTCTAAAAACGAGTTGTGCGCAATAATAAAAACATAGATGTCAAATTTAGTGCGCAGGACGCTTTTGTGTAATAACATTTATCAGGTACGGTGAAAGTCAAATTATTTAAAAGTCTTTATGAGCAAGAAAGGCAAAGTACCTAAACAGGATAGCCAACATTTGATATCATTGTTTTTATTACTACCACTGGGTCGATACCTCTACTGGTGAAACGCATACAAACACATCTATAGAAAATACCAGCCTTGTAGCAGTCTTTCTCCCATTATGACGTCGTTTTAACCCCACTTAACCAGTGGTGGAAAAATCTGTAATCCTCTAGATGATTAAAATGTCTCGTGCCTTTCCCCGCATTTGACTCGTTTGACTCGTTTGACGGCTTTTGAAATAAAGTTCGTGTTAAATAATGGGAGAAACAAATTCTCCTTCAGTTGCTCATATGGGTTACGATATTTCTCCACTCTCGAGAGTTAAATTAAAATTTTTAACCACTCGCCTAACGGCTCGTGGTTAACATTTTTAGTTTAACTCTCTCGCGTGGAGAAATATCGTAACCCACGTGCAAATGAAGGAGAATCTATATGTAAATAGTGGTACGGTAAGTGGATATCTAAAACCATGTCATTAATGGTTAAAAACATGTAAATATGATGTGCTTAAATTGTTGTAATGTGAGGTCTAGACATATACAGAATGTGAAACCATAATAAGTCAATATGATATCATATGTTTATTAGAGAAAAAAAAACCGGATAGTCGTGATTCAGAAAATCTGCCGGGGTATGATTTTATAATGAAAAACTGAAAAACATGGAAAATAAAGCGTACGAGAAGTCTGGGATTAGAGTAAGTGAAGTTATTAATACAAATGGCAAATTTATATTGGTGTTTAGAGTATAGCTAAAGTGTTTAAATATTTTAACTCAATAATTGGGTCTCATTCATTATTGCAAACTTTTAGAACAATATTTCAACTGTGTTCCATATAAAAGCATGGCCAACGTAAATACAAATACCTTGTCTTAGGAAGGGACAAATCTTATTTTGTAAAAAATGACTCCTTTATTCTACCAAAAAGTTCTCTGAAACTGATATAATCAAAATGATCGAGTTTTTGATTGACATCATATTTGTCATGCTTAATGCACTTGTTTTTTCAGACAGTTGGCATTCCTATGGGTATCAACTGTGTTTCCCTTTTCGCCGACCTGCTCGTTTTCAGACTTCATACAGGGACTTCTCAAGAAGCTATCCCGATCCATTAATTTAACGTTCCACTATTTAGATGATGTCCTGTCATTAAATTATTCTATGTTTGGTGATTATTTTGATTGCATGTATCTCATTGAACTTGAAATAAATGGTACCACAGATACTTGGTCATGCCTTGACCTATACCTCGTAATTGACAGTGAGGCCCAGTTAAGAACGAAACTTTGCGACAAAAGAGATGATTTCAATTTTACCCATTGTGAACTACTTTACATTTATATGTAGCAACATTCCAGCAACACCTGCGTATGGAGTATATAATATCTCACAGTAAATATGATAGTACAGAGCTTATGGTTCCCATCATGATTACATTGATAGAGGGTTGTTGTTAACAAGACAGCTACTGAACCAAGGATTTCTAGTATCTAATTTGAAGTCATCACTTCGAAAGTTTTACGGTCTCCAACTTGACTTGGTTAACCGTTATGGAATGTCTGTATCAAAAATGACCACGGATATGTTTCGTTCGTCGTAGTCACATTCATGACTTATCACCGGGTTTGTAACCAGATCATCAAAACTGTTGCCACTTGTGGAGCAGGATCTGCTTGTCCTTTCGGAACACCGGAGTTCACCCCCGTTGTTTTTTGTTTATAAATATATCAGTGGTTTCATGTTGTTCATTGTGTCAAATTACATGATTGTCCCATTTGTTTTGTCGGGAGTTCATGTTTTATTAATGTTATTTCTATTTATTTACGTATACTGGTGTCCATCACGTTCCATTTCAGATCATGTACTCACCTGGAGTCACATACCTCAGGAACTTAGACTGGTCCCTACCATCGACCAATTCCGAGCAGGACTTGGGTCTGTCACTCTCACAGTGCAATCCCAAATGTAAATAACAGTCAGTTTTTAATTGTATATAGGATTGGTTTTTAATGTAGAGGTTATGTACTGGCAGGAAAGACTTACGCACTCGGATTTCTTTTCACATAAAATATGCTAGCCAACGGTGGTAGGATTCATTTGAATAGATCTACAGCACTAGACGCATAACATTACCCTGTAGAAATACACCACCAACACCTAACGGCATCATGCGTTATATTAAATGACAAATGTTTAGGACACAAATGATAAGGAAATATAACTTAAGCTAATGGTTTGGATGGTCTGTAAAAAGTTATTTTCATTTACATGAAGAATAAAATGTCGTGCAATATCATTATACACTGAGTATTTTTTCCTTTTTAAATTACCAAATATAATATGAATATAAACATCCATTTTCCATTCTTGTTTAGTAGAAGTTATCGGAAATAACATTGTTTTGCATGTATAAATAAATGTTAAGTAAAATATTCCGACCTTGCTATTAATAATTAAAGCAAATAAAATGAAAAACAAAACAATATGACAGCGTTAGAATAGTTATGAAATCTAAAAATCTGAAAGTCTTAAAAACAAAGACAAAATAAATTCTCATAAACTCATACATGACCACTCACTCTCCTGGCTTTGGTTCATGCACTTCAATACAGATAGACGGGAATAATTAACCTAACTTTTTGTTCATTTTTCTATGAAAGTGTTTTCTTCATGTGGGTAAAATACCGACCCTCACATACAACTGGGCGAGGATCGTTGTTGTAAGGAGAGTTTGAAGATACCAAAGAGACAATCAGAATCCGTAAAGCGAAGAAGAACAGACAACACAATGACCAAAAGAAAAGAACAGACAACACAATGACCAAAATCTTTTTTACCTTTTTATATATATTTTTTTAAATGTTGGCATAGGTTGAATGAACGCGATCACGACCACGACGGAAATTAACAGGGTAGGGAAAACAGTTAACAAAGGGGACCAGTATCTAACTTATTGTGAGGGTGGGGGTTGAGGGTGGTTAGGCAAACATCCAACATAAGACGGAAATGCATATACATTGTATCACAGCCTGCACAGATAGGCTTCCGCACAAGCTACCATACGCTTTCATAGAAATGACGATAGCACTTAGAAAGGCATGACAAATGTAGTGTAGAAGAGGATTTTAGGTGATCAGCCAATAATCTGTTGAAACAAACAAGACTAGTATTCGAAGATAAGTAGGAGATAAATGTATGATATTTGTACATTTGAAAGCATTAACACGTCGTTTACACGAGAGCTGTTTATTGATAATTATTACATCATTTAGGTAATAGTGTGATTACTTTAGGTCATTTAACGAACTTCAGTGTGGGAGTAATACGCCTACTAGTTTCAGTGGTTAGCTACAGCTTCAATTATTATAAATACGACTGGCTTCAGCTTAAACATACAATAAGTTCTATCATGTACATGATGTTCCCCCTTAATACACCCTGTGGCGGAACAACTTTGATTGAGAAATGTTAAAGACTTCACCACACAACGCACGTTCGGTCTACTAGTATATTTTCTATGCGGGTTAGGTTTTGATTCAGTGGACCAAACTTGGATCAATTGGGGTAAAGTGATAATGCCTTTTATGGGTTGAACGTACATAGTATAATTGTAAATAACCATATATCTCAGGAACAGTGCTTTTATTGCTGTTCATTCTTGATTTTTCTTTTTCCATATTCTTTCTTATCCTTTTCCCAAACGTTCATATTTGCGCATTTCATCAACTGTTCAACGTGCACTAATTATTTTTAAAGATCACTTGACAGTATGCCATTTCTACGTCTATAGTAGAGAGCGTATTTCTGATTTGATGGGGAAAAAACTGAATTTATTGAGCCATTGAATTGAGATTATTATAACTGTAGAAAAAAAAAGTCGGCAATCGGATGAGAGTGGCAAGTTCCCATAGAAAATTCAATATTTTGGCAAAAACCATGTTGGTTTATTCTAACATATAAACCATGACCTCACAGGTGCAATAACAACAGTAATGTTTTTGCTACACATCTTAGTTCATTACACTATAAATAATTACAGCATGTGATTAAATAAGATTCGTTTTCTTTAATATCTTTGTTTACAAGAGTTGCATTTAAGATAGAAAAGTAAAAATTGTCAACAGAATCATTAAGCTTTATTAAAATTCTTTGAAATAATAATATACAATGTATGTCCATAATGTTGATGAAATAAACTGCCTGTGCCTTTGATGTATTATCTGTATTTGTAATTTCTGTATGTATTATTGTTTTTATTTTGTGGGCTCCAAGGAAGATTTCTTTAATAACTAATTATTGATAGATTATTTACTTCAAAATGACAAAGAAGATAACAAATTTTATCCAGAACTTTAACGGAAGTTCTGATATTAAAAAAAATTAATTAATCCACTATGTTCATAGACTTAATTTCAAAAGTTAATAACAATTTTAACGATTTCGTCAGTTCTAAAGTTTTGACAAAACCAGGACTTATCCGTTTTCCTAAATTCTTGGAAAATAATAATGTTATATGCAAACTTTCTCCCTAGCCTTTGCGAGCACCTGGCTTCACCCCCGGTGGTGTCCGTGTTACTCATCTTTTTCGTTTTCTGTGTTGTGTTTACGGTGTCTCCAGATCGTGAATTCTTGATTGCCCCATCGATTTTCTCTAACGTTTTTATCCCCTGTTTCATACGTAAAACAAGATTTTTCGGATCCATTAACCACTAGGTCTACATACATGTATGTCGTATTTTCTCGGATCCATTAACCACTAGGTCTACATACACTCGGATCCATTAACCACTAGGTCTACATACACTCGGATCCATTAACCACTAGGTCTACATACATGTATGTCGTATTTTATAGGGGTTGTTCTGTTTAACGTCATTTTCAAAAATATTCTCATGTTACAAGCCATAGCATCGGAATTTCCTCGATCCGTAAAATCCGGAAATACACTCCATAATTTTATGCTACCCACTGGTTATAATACAGTGCATAATATCATGTAGTTTTAATGAACCGATTAAATTCAATTGAACAGCTACATTTTGTGTAAACACCAGAAAATTACAGAATTAATTTTTGTTTAGCAATTTGACATCCTGCAAAACAATACTAATTAAGCGCTTTTCTGGCTTTTCCTTCGTTTTTCGTATTCTTCAGATGACAATCATCTACTGCAGGTGATCAGACTAAATTATCACTCATTGCTTCACGGTACAAACAACCAACAAATCACTTATATAAAATCTGAATGCTGTTCATTCCCTTTTATGACCAAATAATTCTCATTCTATGCCTTTCATCTAAAAATTCCATAGTTTTTTTTATATATATATCTTTATTCTGATAAACCTTTGTAGTACAATGGTATACAGATACACATACAAAATAAACAGACAACAATTACATGATAGAAAACAAATAGGCATGCATCATATTTACAACGGAAGAGAGTGTGTATGATTAGCCTAGGGAACAACCAAAGAGCAATTGATGAATCGTATCAGTGAGCATAGTTTTTTAAGCAGAGACTTTTTTGTGCTAGACATAAGATTTTTAAATTTAAGAATATTTGGGCGGTGAGAAAATTTCTTGTCAATACACTCTTTTCTCTTATTATCTATTTGTTTACATTTGAATATATAATGAAACTCGTCCCCAAGATCATTTAAATCACATAAATTACATTTACGGTCCTCACGTTGAATGTTATTCCATCTACCAGTTTCGATTGGAAGTTTATGATTTAACATTCTAAATTTACATAATGTATACATGTCTTTTTTGTCTAGAATATCAAAGTATTTTTCTAATTCAAAACTTTCTTTCAATATGCGATAATTTAAGGTTACTGGACTGTTTTGAACATTAACATGCCAAGTCTGTTTATACTGATCTTGGAGACAAGTTTTTTTTATTGTCAATTTAAGCCATGTAGAACTCATAAAGTTTTGATTTCTCCAAATATATGGCATTCCACATTCATTAAATATATTCTTAATGGATTCAAGCCAATCAGATTTAAAATTTACTGTATCAGTCAGACTTAACAAAAGCTGATATGCTAGGCAAGAAAGTTTCGAGTCCTTTCCTGTCAGAAGATTTGCCCAAAAGGATATCTTTCGTACTTTAATATCAATTTCAATTGGATATCGACCTAACTCTCCGTATATCATACATGTTGGAGTTGTATTCCTTAAATGTAACAACAGTTTACAAAATTTTAATTGAACTTTTTCTAATATAGCGTTATTCCCGTACCCCCAAATTTCACAGCCATATTTGGCTTGACTAATCTATCAAACAAATCGAGCTGACAGCTTATCAATAAATTATGAGTTCTCCCTTTCCTTATCACTTCATACATGGCTTTGGTGGCTTTTTCTGAGAGGTGGCTTTTACAAGCTTTAAATGAACCTGTTCTTGACAAAAGAACACCCAAATAATTAAAATATTTCACAATATCTATTTCAACTCCATTATAATTAAATTTAATATTTGCAGGTTGTCGGCCTTTGGAAAAAATCATTATTTTTGTTTTCTCTACATTTACTTTTAATTTCCATAACTGGCAATAATCATAAAATTTATCCAATTGATTTTGTAAATCTTGGGCTGATTCAGCCCTCAGCACTGTGTCATCAGCGTAAAGTAAAATAAAAAGTTTTATGAATATATTAAGTTTCAGCTCAAATTCCGTTGATATTGATTCCAGGCTTGAAATATTTTCTCTAGAGAAAAAGTCTTCCAAGTCATTTAAAAAGAGAGAAAACAAAAATGGAGATAAATTTTCGCCTTTTCACATGGGAAATAATCGGATTTCAGATTACTTATATAATAGTGACTGATATGGAGGGCAATATCGGGATATACAGACTGCCCAAGGGTCGTGGTACGGACCAGTGGAAATGATATTGCCTGAGCCGCAGGGGAAGGCAATATCATTTCCATTGGTCCGTACCACGACCGAAGGGCAGTCTGTCTATCCTGATATTGCCCTCCATATCAGTAACTATTGTGTTTATTGCATTGAAGATCAGGATAATGATACACACAAAATAATTGCACAGAAATTTTTCAATTTATCAAGAAACCTATTTGCAACTGCAATTTGAAAATAAATTAAAACTTACAAACAAACAAATAAATTATATTATGAGTAACATTGTAATTTAATAACAATAACATGTTTACAACAAATAATTTGAAAAGAAAACACGTAATGTTGTCTATTTTTTTTTTAACGAAGCTTACTATCAAGAGTTAAATATACTAATTATAGAATGTATTAATGTAGTCAACTTAGCCGAGAGGTAAGATGGAAGTTTTGAAAGTCAAAGTAGACTTGAAAAACCCCGGCAGTGGTCCGAGTCACGAAAGTACCAAAGTAAGTAAAACACGTTTTTAAGCCTAAAATAGTATAAGGTCCATATATTGAAGAACAAAAGAATGAACTGTAGATTCTTAAAAATAATCCACTGTTCGAACTCTGGATCAGTGAAGCGATTTATCTAAAGGACGTAATGCACGACCGGTCCAAAAACCGTGCATAGACCAGTAGTACCAGTCTATACACGGTTTTTGGACCGGCCGATCAGCATTCCAGTCTATATCGCGGAATAGTGAAGGTCACGTGGAGAGTATTCAGCCAATAGGAATCATTCACCAACTTTCTTTCGACAGACGTCGCTGTTGTTCCATAAGTGGTTAGCGGAACGTTTTAATCTCGGTGACGCTTGAATTGTTAACGTTAGGTACAAGGACACGTCAATATATAATGCCCTTATAACATGAATAGGAAAATTCTGTACATTTCGTTCACAAACAAAACTGTTCTCACGACTTTTTTTTATTTTATAAATTATAACATTATTGTACAAGTTAGATAAACTACTATGAAACAAAAGAAGTTACCCGTATTGCGGAATATTCAATACGGGCCGCTTCTTTTTTTCTTAATAGTGCTGTATCTTATACTTACAACCATTGCGCTGGAACAATTGAATACAGTACGACAGGGATATTGGGTTATTAATTAAATTCCTAACGGTGTATACGTGTATCCCATTTCCTTTCTTTGCATTAGCATTAGGGGAAAAGGGTGTATTTTACTCTGATAAAAAGATTTCGATGCTACATTTTTGTTCTGGGAAAAAATTGTCCCTTTATGACTAATAACAAAAATCTGGGTAAAAGGATAAAAAATCAAAACCATGCATGTACAATACACAGGAACACAACAAATTCATTTATACCTTTAGGCAGTAATATACATTTTCCAACAAACACAGAAAAAGAACAAGTAATAATAAAAAAAGACTTG
>MJUT01033541.1:528793-564044 GCA_002080005.1 Gigantidas platifrons
TTTTACTCTGATAAAAAGATTTCGATGCTACATTTTTGTACCTGAAAAAAAAAAATGCACTCTGAAACAGATTTTTTGTTCTGGGAAAAAATTGTCCCTTTATGACTAATAACAAAAATCTGGGTAAAAGGATAAAAAATCAAAACCTTGCATGTACAATACACAGGAACACAACAAATTCATTTATACCTTTAGGCAGTAATATACATTTTCCAACAAACACAGAAAAAGAACAAGTAATAATAAAAAAAGACTTGTAACAATGAACAAATATAATTGATGTGTGTATAGACACTTATTCAAGTAGCATAGTTGGTACTTTATATAATTTAAAGGGGAGCTTATTCAAAATAAATCTAAAAACGGCCAATAATAAAAAAAAGATTAATAGCAATAATAAATTTATGTTTGTAATTAACAATCCACAGGGAACACATTTATGATTATTTTCAAAAAATTTCAGCAAAAAATATTCTTCATCTGTATGATATATCCAGCTAACGGGAAAGGAAAAACTTAATTGACCTTTCCTACCTAGATCAAGGATTTATATAGTAGTTCTACTATACAAATCCTTGCCTAGATGATCACAGTTTTTATTTTTCAAACATATTTTCCTTTTCTCATTTTTGTTTCAATTTTTAGTTTAAGCCACACAAAAAAATCTTTTTAGATTTTTATCCCCTCCCTTCCCACTTTTTACCATTAAATTCACGATTTTCTATTTTCAATCAATTCATTTTCAAAATTTAACAAATTCTTCATTAGGGTATCAGTATACCAAATAAAGTATATATTTTTTTATCATGTAATGTTCTATCACGATAGTTATCATATGTATCTAGTTCTACAATATTTAACTCAGTAGTCCGTAAGGGGTCTTCATGGTGATCGTTTGGTAGCTGGATTTACAACTACCTATGCAATCAGTACCTATCATCACTAACGTTACGAGTTCGAATCTCGCCCAGGCGATACAACATTATGTGATAAAGTTTGCCAGTGACTTGTGGCAGGTCCGTGGTTTTCTGTGTGCACTCCGTTTTACTCCACCAATAAAACTGACCCCCACTGAAATTTGTTGAAAGTGGTGTTAAACACCAAACCCAGTAGTCCGTACGTTTCCAATCGTGTACGTTTACATTTTTTTGATGTTTTTTTTATTGTATAGAACGCTGGGTTTTATGCAAATTCCTGATTTTTTTCGTAGCATTACTGAAATTGTAATTTAAATCGTTTGACTGTTCATTTCAGTGACAGGTATCAATAACGTTTTTATCTGCATTAGAATGGAATAAACGTACAAAAATCATGTGCTTTGCCTTTAGTCTTTTACCATTAAAAAGCTCATTATGCCAAATAATTGTAATCTTCAATATATTTTTACATATATTACAATGAAATAAATTTGATAATTGGGAGTGGTGCGTGTATAGGTCAACAGATAAGAAAAGTTTGTAGATGCCAAAAGGGTTATCGGAAGTCAGATATCGAAGAAGGGCAGGCAATGCAATGGCCAAAAGAAAAAGGACAAAATGATAAACAGTGGTGGTCTACAAAAAACTACACAGAAAACTGAAGATTGATCAGCGCGAAATATTTGAATGCTACCAAAATCTGTCGATAATAATTTAAAAAAGTAAGAAACAACGAATTTTCTTTATTAAGTATTTATTATGCAATTCATAATACATCTGCTCAAAATCTTTCTAAAATAAATACTATGGTTAACCCGCTTGTCGAATCTTTAACAGTTAATAGCACTACACGAAGAAGGAATATATTATCTGTATAATTTTGTACCAAATAATTTTAAAGAGTGTGATTTAGATTTGAAGATTGCCTAAATATAGAGAGACCTAGATATATTAATTCAAAATTTTGTATGTGGAGACAGGGACTTCTATTTTGTTCACTTGGAGGTAGTATTTCCCGAAATTCAGGTATACTTTAAAATGTTGTAATGAAGTTCATCAGTATTGCAGTGTGAGGAACCCAACATCATGTAGACAGTACACCTTTAATGAGCATGTATAGACTATAATACATCAAGGTACATGCCGATATGGCTTGTAAACGTCCGTTTTATTTCTTAATATGGTCATAATAAAACTCTTTTCTTGCGACTTAAAGATAATACTTTTATTTTACATATACTCGTCAACTAAATCTATACTTCTAACAGGTAATATCACCCGCGCTGTACTAGTTAAGCTTCAATGTTTGCACCATCCAAGTTTTATAATTCAGTGCCGTCATTAGGTTAACGTTAATATGCAAGCGTCTTTGTGATTCAAACGTCGTTTTCGAGATCCAGTTCTGACTGGAATGTGTCACGTGTTTTCCGTGTCACATGACTATTTAGCGGTGCATGGTTACTTCCGGTGTCTGTTCTGTCAAAATGGATTTTAGAAATATGAAGTTGCCCGAATTAAGGAACTTTCTTAAACAAAGAGGAATTCAGCACTCCACACAAAGAAAAGAAAATCTTATTCGTTTAGGTGAAGTGGCAAATGATTTGCAATTTCCCGTCCAGGAAGCCGACGATTATAAGGACTTGTCCGTAAGCCGTCGGACGGTTACTGACAGAAAAACCAACAAAACAGTTGTTCTACCCGATATTACCACGATCAGCGTTGACAAGTGGAACACTTATCTTAAAACTTTACCATCGCTTGAAATGGGAGATATCATGGTTTATTTACTGGGCAATTGTGGCTGGTTAAATGAGAGACTGAAACAGTATAAACAGGATAATGGTTATTTATTATACCAATGTAATCATGTTAGTGGTTTGATGCTATATGAAATGGACTCGTACCAATATGTTAAATGTTTTTGTGTTCCTGAAACTAGACAGTCTGCAGATCCATATATAACATGGATTTTACTTAACGATACTGGCACAGTTCAGTCTGGAGGATGCACATGTGTGGCGTATGTATATATGCATTTACAGTATAAATTGATAATTTGATGGTGAAATAAAAAATATCAGATTAATGCCAGTGCAAAACTTATGTTTCATTGTATTGAACCATTGTCTGATGACAGCGATACAGAAACAAATTTTGAAACTGAACCACAGCTTTTCACCAGTATGTTGAGAGAACTCAAACAGGACAAAATTACTGACGCAAATGAAATTTTTAAAACTCTTGTAGATAAACATTCAGAGGAATATATAACTAAAGTAGAAAATAGAACTGTTGGGCAAAGTGAAAATGAAATGTGGTTTGAGCATAGAAAAGGTCGAATTACTGCATCGATTTCTCACTCGGTTCTCAAATGCAATATGAATGTGTTGAAACCTAACAATTACATAGTGAGGTCTGTTATGGGAACAGCTATACCATTTTTTTCTGCCGCCACAGAATATGGTCAAAATATGGAAAAAGTGGCACTCACCCAATACTTGGAAATAATGAAAGACGGACATGACAAATTTTTATATGAAGATTCTGGATTGTTTGTTTCAAAGTCTTCTCCTTATTTAGCTGCTAGTCCTGATGGTAAAATTAAGTATATTTGTTGTGGGCCGGGATTTTTAGTAGAAGTTAAATGTACATTTACCCATAGACATAAAACACCTGTTGAAATTGCAAGTGACAATAACTACAACATTTCTTTGGAGGGTGACAAAATAAAGTTGAAAACAAACACTTCTTGGTACACACAAATCCAGACACAACTAGGTGTTTGCCAAATGAAGTACTGTGATTTTGTGTTTTTCACATTAAAGGACATTTCAATTGAAAGAATATACTTTGATGAGGAATTATTCAAAATGGTAAAAGAAAAATCAGAAGTTTTTTTTAGCAGGTTTTTGATTTCAAATGTATAAAAATAATAATATTTATTTGAAAAACTTAATTTATAGAAGCCAAATAAAATTTTGTGATTTTCACTTTCAATTCTTAAACAATAATTGACGATCCACTGATTTATCGACATGGTTATTTGTCATGTTTGTCGGTTCATTTAGTGCACTTTGATCAAGATGGTATCGTGACATTTAGATGTTTCTTTTAGGTCAGTTTAGTTGCATCCTGACATTTACTCTATATCAGTTGTTTGTTCATATATTTAAATATCAATCCAGATAGAAGATAAACATGCCACATTCTATGTCCCAAGGAGGGAACCTGTATTTTTATTGGTTTGTCTTATGTTAACTCGTTATTTTTTAACTGTTATGTTGCTCACTTTAGAATGCCACAACGCAACCCCTAGATGAAGTCATTTTTGGCCATGTTCTATTTTGTCGAGATGTTGTCTCATATATGTATACCCTGTATCCTTTAGTTTTCATATGTAATACAATATTTCATAGCACAACATAGGACCCTATTGGAAAATCACAAAAAAATATTTTGTCTGAAACTACTTGACCAATTTGAACCAAACTTGGCAGCAATTGCCCTTAGGTGATCCTCTTTCAGAATTGTGTCTGATGACCCTGTCTGCCAACCAAGATGGCCATAATAGCCAAACATAGGACCCGAAAAGATCTTCTTGTCTGAAAATACTGGGCCAAGTTCAAACAAACTTTGCAGCAAGGGTCCTTTAATGGAAAATCATTACACAAAATCTCCGAGTTTACATGTGAGCGATACAGGCCCCATGCCATGTTCTATTTTGTTGGGATGGTGTCTCATTGACGCATACCCCGTATCCTTTCTCTTTCATATCCATGGAGCCTCTGGTTTTAAATAGAATAACTGTGTATCTTATCTGTATGTGAGCAAGGCAAAACATTTCCAATGAAATTTAAAAAAATTACCACAAATTATTTTCTCTTTGCACCAATTAATATAATTATACCAAATATTTTCATTTTTCTTTTTTCCCATAGGGACAGGATACACAGTTTTCTTACCTAAACAATCGCACATTGATAACTCTTATTGGAGCTGCAACATAAATATCTAAAAAAAATGCAATGATGAACATACTTTAATCACATAATACTTGTACATTCAATAATTACAAATGATACATGTACCAAAACAAGTTTATCAATTTTGATGCACTATTTCTTAACCAATGGTTTCATAAAATTGCACAAAAATGCTGCCACTTTCAACATTGGATTAACAATGGGTTTTAGAGACCACTGAATTATGTTCGAAAGCATTTTAAACTCTTTAAGCAATTGAATTGCTCTCTCTACATGTATTCGACAGTTTGCTATTGGTCTTGTCCTTTTGATTTCATTAGAATTAAGTCTTCTTCCCTTTCAAAATGAACATGTCCTTGTAAAAGGTGGGATTGTCAAATATGCCCGTCTCTCTGTTAGACGATCTCTTATCAGGAAACCACGATCAGCCATTACTTCATCACCAGCTGAAATATTATCTAAATAACCACTATGTTCAGTTATATATTTATCCGAGGTGTTGCCTCCCCAAACATCAGACACAAAATTAAAGGCACCAGTTGGTGTTATGCTGACTAATGTATTGTAGGTATTATGTGATTTATAATTGCTGTAAGTTTTTGCCTGTGTGGTTGGATTCCTAGGCCTTTCAATAAATATGTCTGTGCAGTCGATAATACTTCTACATTTAGGAAATTTCTTTTTAAAAGATGGAGGCATGTGACCTCTGATATGTGATATATCCAAGTGGTAAAGACTTGTGAGACTCTAGAACTAGATACATTGAATAAATCTGCAAGCAAGGTTACTGGCACTGCATGCCTTAATCTAATCAGTGTGAGTGAGAATTCCTCATATTTTGTAAATTTTCTAGAAGGACCTGGCTTTTCCCCACCTCTCTCATATCTCTTTTCATTGACACTACCAGTACCACTATAATATTTAAGAATGACAGGTTCAAGTATTTTAAATAATCCAAGAAAAATATGCAAGCTGCTGACTCCTGTGTAAAATTTTACTTTCTTGTCTGATGATGTTGCAGTTTGCATGAAATGATCTTTTGTATGACATGATGATGATTGCTGTTCTCCCTTTTCTCTTATCAAATTTTCAATTTCATTTGCACTTAGGTCTGCTTGAGTGCCAATGCTTCTTATCTGTTCTGGATGTTTCTCTGAGTCGAATTTGTATACATACTTTGCATATGAGTGATCTTTTGCCGGTGGCTCATCTGAAATAAAGTAAATCAAGTAAAACACAGGCCATGTACTTGTGGCATTAATATAGAGCACTCCCCTCCCCCTTTTTCCAATAGTTTTCTATTTTTAACCCATTTAATTATATATTAGGTTTTAAGTTAAATCACTGTTTTTAGGCCTAGTAAGAATACGTGTGTGTTTAGGGTAACATACAAAGGTTAGGTACGTGTCAATTCTTATTTTTCATTTTTTTCCCCTATATATAGGATATAATTATATTGTCTCATTGATGCATACCTTGTATTTTTTCATATCTACAATAAAAAAAACTGTTTCCAGCCCACTTTGTGTCTGGGGCATTAAGAACAAAGTTAATTTTGCCTAAGCGAAGATATATAATGCTTAAGAATACCTATGGAAATATCTGTTGTAATTTCACATTCTTTCAAAGCAATGGGAACTTTCAGTCTTGGCACTACATCATCATTGCTATAAACTGAATACAAATGCTGAGGTTGGTTTCCAGGTAAATCCACCTGTACATCTGATACACTTGTCTGCTCAGGTACCTTTTCAGTAGCAACTAGAAAGAGATAACATAATGTGTAAGAAAGGATATATATGGTGAATATGACCTTAACAAGAAATCAAAACATGCACAAGAAAAAAAGTTACAGCAAAGGAACAGTGCTTTTATTGCTGTTCTTCATCTTGAAAGTTGGTGAAGGCAGCCCTTAGCACTGGTTAGTGTTCCTTTGATTGTTGTTTTATGCATCATACATTTTACTTTTTGTGAATCTGAGTTTATTATTAAATTTAAATAATTTTTTCTGATTTATGTATATTTGTACAATAAAATAGCAAGTTTTTAAATCTGTAAATCTCCAAAATCATAATTAGTTATCCAGATAAATTCTGTATCATATGATCTCCCATACCGGTATTGTGTTCCGGATATTAGTCTCCCAAGTAACTATTTTTTTCTTATTGTTACTTATTTCGAGTAACCGTAGCCAGTGCCTATATATTTTAGTCTTCATGTTAGCAAGGACACTTTAATTTTGCTGACCTTATTGGTATTGACAGAGCTCTGTATATATACATAATAATGTAAAATAATACTGTGTACATCACATTAAGAAATGTCACTTCTTTAAAATAATGTGACATTTCTTAATTTGATAAATAGCATTTGCAACTATAAATTTTGGATTTATATCTATAATATACAATCAAACCTGTGTATAAAGGGCACCCAAGGGACAAGAACAATGTGCCCTCTGTAAAAGAGAGGTGCCCTAGGCATTAGGCCTATACAGAGCTTATTTTTACAAGCCTTGTTCATGATCAGGACATTTTTAAGGTGACCTTTAAATACAGTGGTTTGCTATTTAGAGGTGCCCTTTAGAGCAGGTTTGACTGTGTATTTAATATATAGTAATTTTTACCTGAATTTGAGACAGAAAACAATCTTTTAGCTATTGAGGTGGATGGTCTATTGATTTGGTCCACACCATAGTTGTTCCACGGGAAAAGAGTTGGTACCTCGTGTTTGATTGACAGAAATGTCTACTACAGACGTTGTGCCATAGTTCAGGCTTGTAGTCTAAAGGACGTCGTATGGCATTCACCCATTTGTGTTTAAGATTAATGTTTTTAGGGAAATGGTGGAACATCTTTCATAAATGGATATTTACTAATTTTTTTCCTTGAATATGAGTTACAACCAGGAACAACGCACCATAAATTTCGCTTTGGCATGTTTTTACCAATTTTAACGTAGTTTCTTGTTTATCGACATAAACCGGAAGTTAGTATGCACCGTTTTTTTGGTAATCACGTGACCTACGTTCTGACTAAATAGAAAATAAACCCGGAATAGAAAGAACTCGAAAACGACGTATTAAATGTACGATTTTTATTCTGATATGCAATAAATTGTGATATTGGAGTTAGGATTATGGTATTAACGTCATTTTCAACAATAATTATATCGTGGCAGTCAGTTGTATTGATGGAGAAACCGGAGTGCCCGGAGAAAACCACCGGCCTGCTGCAAGTCACTGACAAGCTTTATCGCATAATGTTGTATAGAGTACACCTCGCCTGAGTGGTATTCGAACTCACAACGTTAATGGTGATAGAAACTGATTACATAGATAGTTAAATAAATCCAAATACCATACGACAACGACCACGACGGTCCCCTTTGTAATAATCAGCTAGAGTATATGTATCCTAATTATGTTATATGTCTGTCTATCTGTCTATTGTCCCCAGTAGTAGAAACCTATATCTGTTTGTCAAACCTGCAAGGTCCTTTCCTATAAGTCAAAAGTTCCTTTCATTAGGCAACTTGTTTGCTAATTGAATTGATAAAAGAAAACAAGGATACAATGGTACTATATGAAACATCATTTATGCAACGGTGTTTTTTTTAACGGTTTTTCATATGTTACAGATTTTTGTACGAATTTGTGTAAAAAATTATATAAACAAAAAACAATATTAAACGGATGATTGTCAAACAATTTATCATATTGCATAAAAAAAAAAGTCCACAGTAACAAAGAAACAAGGCCAAGAAAAAATCCGTTATTAGAAATATTTATTAATAATATTTATCAAATGATAACAGAAATAGATTAACTCCGATGTTATTATCTCTGTGTTTTGTATCAATATTAAATCTAATTTGACATTATTCCATAACCTGACTTAATAATATATTGTACAATATTCTAAGATACAGTAATGATTTGTTTATCTATGTCACTATATTAGTTGACATTCGTAATACAAAATGGATGCGACATGACATTAGTTTTACATAATATGATGCCTTTTATTAACAAAATAACTGGTGTCTCCGACTGAAAGAACATTTTATTTTAGCTTGAACTCATAAAACATACATGGGGCCATCGTTTTCGTGATCGTATATGCTAGTTGGGTTTGCAACTACCTGTGCAATCAGTGCCTATCACCACTAATGTTATGAGTGCGAATCCTGTTCATGGCGAAGTTGTCATATGTATAATATTATTTATATATTAAAGGCTGTAACCATTATATTTAAATGTTTGATAGTATTCAAGGCCATCGCAAGACATACTAGTGAAACAATAGTCAACTTTGAACCAACATATAATTGTCCATACGATGAAACCTTACTAAACAGAACTTCCTTTGTACCAACTTGTGTGTTCCAAATAGACAGGTATCGGCTTACATGTTAGTTTATTAAAGATTTCCTCCTTTGGAACTTTATCTAAAGTTCGGTTTATACAGGATATTGGTTTACATGTATTCAGGTTTCGCATTAGGCAGGTGGCACTGTGACATCTTCCGTCATAAACGACAGCAGAAAACAAATATTTAAGAATATATTGAGCGAGAACACACCCACCCATTTTCAACATGTCTCTTAATTCTTCTTTCTCTTGTAATTTTCCTTAGCAAAAGAGATTTAAATAAAATTGGCGTGGTAATCACGTGACAAATGAAAAATTTAGGAGATATACATGTACTACCTTTTGAAAATTATAAAGGGATTTTCCTAAAGCATTCATTAAAAACACATCCTAATGGGAGTAATTATAAACTTTCCACCCACAAAAACAGAAACACTCATTTTTTTTTGCACATTGAGGCCTCTGTTAAAAAAAACAAAAGACACATTATGTGGAGAAACAGACAAAAAGGACATCAAACAATATATTTGATTCATAATGTCTGGCTGCTAATCTGATACAAGAAAAGACACATCAAATACGCATGTGCGAAAGGTTTTGAATTATGATTTGTTTCAAAACGAAATTAATCATTATATGAAAGAGAACTGCACAAAGCCAAATGTTTGTTATGATGATGAAGTTTTTATATTGCATACATTGTTGATTGTATTTATAATTTAGACTACATATACATGGAACCAAGTATACCCACCCTTGTACCAATAACGACGAACAACATTTATCAACTGACAACTACATTGTATAGTCCGTTTGACTTCTATAAATCATCAGAAAAAAATTCTTAAAAACCCAGTTTTCAAATCAACAATTTTTTTTTCTAGATGTTTATTAATATATGATATATACGAACTCTATGTTAATTATATTTTCTAAAGTGTAAAACATATGGATGGAGTGAGTACAAATAGTGTAATAGCCAAGCCATGAAAATAATATAATAGACAGGTAAAGGTAAAAGGTAAAATTCATTTAGGACAGATACCAACTAAATCTAGTGTAGTTCAAAAGGCTACTCATTAACTGCCCGTAGATGATAGTCAATTGTTATTATGTACTTTGATATTTAATTGTCCTATGTCACATGGTACAGACTGTTATTTGTACTCAATCCCTCCATATTTTTACACTTTAGTCAATATAATTAACATGGAGACCTAATGGGTAACTTTTTTAATAATGGACCAAAAATTTTGAAATTAATTGTCAGAGTTCGTATATATCNTTCTCAATATTAAGAAATCCAACACTTGATAGTTCTGGTTGGCGAACACTAGATCTTGGACCTAATTCTTTTATAAATCTAACGGTTTTGTTCTGGGCAATCTGAAGTTTGTTGTGCTTTCAATGAATATTTCATTGTACCATTTGACATATTACACTTAATTATCAAAAGGCTACTCATTAACTGCCCATAGATGATAGTCAATTGTTATTATGTACTTTGATATTTAATTGTCCTATGTCACATGGTACAGACTGTTATTTGTACTCAATCCCTCCATGTTTTTACACTTTAGTCAATATAATTAACATGGAGACCTAATGGGTAACTTTTTTAATAATGGACCAAAAATTTTGAAATTAATTGTCAGAGTTCGTATATATCATATATTAAGAAACATCTAGAAAAAAAATTGATGGTTTGAAAACTGGATTTTTAAGAATTTTTTTTGAAGATTTATAGAAGTCAAACGGACTATACTCATGACATGCTTATTATCATACAATAACAAAAAGACATAATTTTATAAGAAAATGATTAATTACCCGCATGTTGCAGACACAACAAGAATATTTTAGGAATCAAAGGTTCACTTAGTTAGCAAATAATGACGTCATATAACTGTTACCTGATTATTACTCGAATTATATAAAAAAAATAGTTATAAACTTTTATTATGATTAAAAATCTAGAAACAAACCAATCTTGGCTATTAAACTTATACTGGGCATTATTACGTTATTAATGTATCAATATGGATCGTCCGTCGCATTAATGGGTCAAATGTCTTTCAGTTCCTTTAAACGTCAATAGATTTGTAAACTTGTGGACAAAGTACAGCTGAATACATTTTAATATGTATGTATTGATCTATCTAATCTAAATTAATAACTAATAACAAATAAATAACTATCCCGTGAATAAAACACAAACGGCCATTGTGTATAAAAAAAAATAATATATATACAGCCATGCTGCCGTAGGTATATTTTGTTTCATCGTTGTATCTCGACTTATATCAATTCCGTGCCGATTGCGTCCACTGTTTTAGAAAACTTCCTAATAGTTTCTGTAAGTTACGTCTTCCTAAATTCTGTTGTAACATTTTTATGAACACATATCTATGTATTGTCAACTATACGTTATTTTTTATTTATGTAAATACTAGTATACAATTACTAACGGAAGGATGAGGGATGCAGTGTTTAGCGCCACTTTCAACAATATTTCAGTTATATCGTGGGGATAAGTTTTATTGGTGGAGGAAACCACCGACCTGTTACAAGTCACTGACAAACATTATCATATTATGTTGTATCGAGTACACCTCGCCATTGTCGGAATTCGAACTCACAACTTTAGTGGTGATAGGTAGATTGCACAGATGATTTTAAATCTAACTACCACGACGACCAATAAGTAATTACTATAGGATAGCGGAAGAGAAAAATAGCTATTTCGTTTGAACTGAGAGAACCCACTGAATGACACAATAAAACTTTAACAAACACCGTTTTAATGTGTAAGTCATATTTAACACGCAGCTAATGCAAAACGGAAACATCTGAACATGAAGCACCTGAGTTCACCCCCGGTTTTAAATCAGGTTCGTGTTACTTGATCTTTAGTTTTTTTTTGTGTATGTTTTGTAGATTGTTGTTTGTTCTTTTATCCTTTGTCTTTTGACCATTGCGTTGTCTGTCCTTCTTCGACTTATGGATTGTGATCACCCATTTGGTATCTTCACAGTCTTCGTGATTGAAATATAATAATGAAAAGTTGATATGCGTGATTTTCTGGCGATACGAAATTAGCATATCATTGTGAATTACATGTGGATGATGTTAATGTCATACATTTATTTGACACAATAGTGGTTCTCGATCATATTGTAATCCAATCATATCCTAGATGAAAGAAAGTACAAGTAAATTATCGCTTATATTGATAATTCTTAATTACCTCATGTAGGTCAGTAGTGATGCATTAATATTTTCAGAAAGGTCAATTTTATATGGTTATTCTGTGTACTGTTAAGGTTTTCATTTAGAATTTTCATAAATTTGATAAGCAATTTTGTTACAGATTAAAGGAAAGAATTTCTACCATTTTAAGATTTGCCTTTCCTAGGATAATGTTATGAATGACAAATGGTCAAACAGCCTAAAATATTCGTTTACCTCAGTTATTTTATACAAATTTAATGATACTATTTACGGCTTCTGGTCACTCCTTAATTGGTATCTTTCACACTTTTGTTGTCACAGACTGCACGCTTTCACCCATTTTGATTTTGCGAATATGTGCTATTTCTGTCTCCTTTCATAGATGATAAAGGGAAAATATCGTCTGATGTTTATTTTTAGAACACGCCAGCGTATATATGGTTTCCCTAAATGCAGACTGCATGATTTCCATCGATTATATTTTCTGTAATAATAGCTGATAAAGCGGAAAGTCGTTTCATGGTATTTTTGAAACAACAGTCGATTGCTATGGATTTTGCTATGTCAGTTAAAACACATTGGACAATCCTTTGCAAGCCAATCAAAATTCTGCTTTCTCCTTTTATTGATAGGTCAAAAGCGGCTGTTAGCCAATCAACATTCTACTTTCTGCGTAACATCAGATAATAGTGATTTAAAGGCGAAGGTGACTAAAAATTGGAACATTTCAGGCAACAACATTGTGTCTCCTGGAAATGTTATGGTATATAAATTTACTTGCACCAATTTTAGAGACACGGAAAATGTGAGATTCTGGCGAACTTTTTTCCGGTTTTGAGGGGAGTACAATTAAATTTAATAATATTCGACGACAATGCGCTCATATTGTGTTTATACTGCGATAAAATGTATGCACAGAATGTTGAATTTACACAAAAATATTGGACATTTTTGTTGATTTTTTATTGGGTGTCCACAGCGCGGTCTGTGTTCAACCAGTGTTTATTGCGCTTTGCTCAACAGAAGACGCGGGATACCAGAAGATTTTTGACGTCTAGTAGACGTATAAAGCAAAGATTTACACGTAAACTTTTGTGTAGTCAGTAAATGCACTGATTGAAGTATAAATATTTTTGTGGATATGCAATTTTAATGATTTTAGAATTTTTAATGATTAGTTTAAAAAAAAAACTTTCAAAATAATAAGCTTTTCTTTATCTCCGACTTCACAGAGAATTGTCTTCAGATTTTGAATCTTAATGTATTCTTGACAGAAGTGTATAGACCAAAATCATAAAATTTAATTGGAGTTTAAATATAAAAACGATGGTTTTATAACACAATAATATATCGTCCTTGTTGATAGTCATTGAACAGATGTGTCTTCTCACCAATAAACGATATATATAGAATCAGATCAAGATCTTGACATTTGAGAAGATGTTTGTACTTAAAATAGTATTTAAATAAAAACATGTATTTTTGGATATCTTTTAAAATTGATTACGAATAGCATTTTATTGACATGAGGATAACACATGCATGACCGCATCATTTCATTAAAAGGTGAGACTTAGGTGCAAAACAAAACTAGCACCACCACTTTCTTTTCATTGAATTGCCTGTAAAGAAAGTAAGCGGTCATGTATATGTGAATTAGGAATATGAAAAGAAAGCTTAGACATTGATGATCATCAATTCCGCCAATATCAACAAAACAAACAATAATCACCTCTTAACTCACTAAACATAAAAAGACCACGACAAAACACGTTTGACAACGATTTTACCTTTATTTCTGCAATTTTATTTTATTAGATTTTGAACTGTTGCGACAGTGTGTTTGTATCCCCCCTCCCCCCAATTTTATTAGCCATCCACATATATTTATACCAACATAGTCCCTATTCCTGAATTCCTGAAGTTGAGAGGACTGTTACGTAGTCATTGTTTTTGACGAGGGCTGGGTGAAATTATGTGAATGCTATAGGACAAATTATGCAAAGAAAGTATTAAAAGGCATGACCTGATTTCATGTATTTACAATATGTTGTCTTTGCAATTGTGAAGATGATAGAAAAATCACCGTTATGCACGGTGAGGTAAAACCAGGTAGGATCGAAAATCGCATTCAGTTCGAACTTCTATCTGTTTATCTTTTCGTTTTAACAGCTGAGTCATTTTCTCTCATACTTGATATCCTTGTCATGATATTTAGTAGTATGTGTGGTATTAGTTATATTTCGGAGAATGGATGACGGATGGGAAATAATCGATTTGTACCACTATTATATAATTGATGCACATTGACAACCTCTAATATATTAAAATTGAGGTCGTACAATAAAGAACGAGTATTGCGGAATATTTAGTTACATTTTAACACATAGTTTACTTCATGAAAGTAAATATAGAGGGTACACAAACTAAATGATAGAATTTCATTATTTTGAGCTTTTTTATATTGTCACTTTTTGTAAATTTCGTTATTATTGTTAATGTCCTTGTGTGACATCATTTGAATTCTGTATTTTGTTCATTGCATGTTTTTCCCCCGTTTCAAATATGATTTCGCGTGAACCATGGTGGACAACAACGTGCTTAGAGAATGCCTCGATACCTCTACGGTGAAAACCTCATTTGTATATTTCGAAAAAGAATAGACAAATTGTAACCGCTGCAAAAGACTGAGTATTTTCGTTAATACAGAACTCGTCGTCCTTTTCCAATGGCAGTGAAAAATGTTGTCCCGGTTATTTCTCCCTTATTTCTCGAAATATTTAATATGGCGAGGTATACTCAATACAACATTCTGTGATAAAGTTTGTCAGTGACTTTGGTAGGTAGGTGGTTTTCTCTGGGTACTCCGGTTTCCTCCAGCAATAAAACAGGTCACCACAATATATCTGAAATATTGTTGAACATGATGTTAAACACCATATCCTCCCTATACATTGCTGAACTTGTTTTAGTCCTGAATATATACTAATGAAAAAAAAAGAAACTGTACATTATTAAAAACTAACTTAAGTATCAATATCAAGGCAACATTTATTTATTGTGTACAGTATATTGCGAAATGAGACATTTTCTTTTACCAAACAATTAGACGAATAACAGTTAACCTCACTTGAATTCATTTTGGTAGATGCTTTGAATAACACAAGGGTCTTGTGGACATTAACAGTCAGTAGCGTGTATATCCACCATTTGCATTGATGCATGCTTGGAAACGGCATTGATCTAATCAATGTGTTAAAAAATGCTTGCGGGATATTGTTTTAGATACGGATCAATAACGGACCCATTTCCACCAACCTCACTGCCCGATGACATACCAGTCTTTCTATTACATCATAGACGTGCTCAATGAGTGAAAGATCGGGTGAAACTGCTTGCCACATCAACATTCTGCTGTGTCCGGTATTTACACACAACATGCGGAACATGTGGTCTAGCGTTGTCCTGCTGGAATGTAACGTTGTTGGCATCAGTTGGGATGAACGGAATAACATAGCGCTGAACAATTTCATCCCGATAGCGTATTCCGGGCAGATTTCCGGCGACAACATTACAACTAATGGTGTCCTTTCACGTTCTGCAATGCCTCCCCACACTATAACACTGCCTCTACCAAACGATCGGCGTTGAATAACACAAGAGTCTGCATAAAGTTCTCATACGCGCCAGTAAACTCGGATCGGCCATCACTGCTGTCTAAGTGGAAACGGGATTAATCTGTGAACAGGATATTGGCCCAATCATGTCCTCTGAATCTCAAATGTAGTTTACACCACGTCAGTCTAGCTGCACGGTGCCTATGCAGCAAAATTGGACAGATTGCTGGACGTCGTGGCCTGATTTGACGTTCACGAAGTCTATTGCGGACTGTTCTAGAGCTGATTGGTCGTAATCCGCGGATACTTCTTGCAGTGAGACTTGACGTCTGGAATCGATCTCGCAGATGCACCATCCTTATGTGGTTATCTTGCTGGTGTGACGTCACATGTGGACGACCTGGACGTTGGCGGTCTCTAGTGTTGCCAAATTGTCTAAAACGCCACAACAATGAATGTATCGTGCTGCGATGAACATCAAAATGTCTAGCGACAATGTTGTGTGCCAATCCAGCTTGGAGCATACCAAAAGCATAAGACGCTGATATTCGGTGAGACATGGCATAACACTGAAATCAATGTCATTCTAACAAAGGTGATTTTGTCTGATTTGTAGGGGTAAAAAAACCTTCTGTAAATCATATGTAAACAGTCACAAATTGTTAAGCGAGAATGAGGAACAAAAGAAAGCCAAAATACCAGGTGTACTCATAGAGCGTTAGCAAATCCGTGAAATTTTTCCGCGAATGATCGATAGCATAAAAATCAATATCTCAACTTTTCATGCTTTATTAAAAAAAAAATACCCAGTGATAAAAAAGGTATCAAACTTTTTAGAATGTACTGTATTTTTTCATCAGTATAGTTAAAATACTACTAGTTTGGCGTTCAGCAATAATTAATCAATGGATGATTTCACATAAATCGTTTATCTCAATATTATCGCATTGGTGATTATGCAACTAAGTACGAGTTTCAAATGTCAGAAATTTAGGTCCCTGTAAAATACCAAACGAAACCAAATGAGTAAATAAAATTAACGAAACGAAAACAAATTAATTATAAGAAATATATGAGTTGCTCTCCACGTAAAAATATTTCCTTTCAAATGAACATTAACACTTGGTCATTCGCTGCTGAAAGGTATTGAAGCTAGGTCTGCTGGATTACCATCATTCCATCTACATTTCTCGATTGTGTTGTTAGATAACTTAATGAAAAACAGCTATGACTGACATTCAAGAGATGATTGTACATTACAACATATATAGATATTACATAGTATTTATATATGTTTTCTTTAATTTGCGGCTCTCTACGTGACTATGAATGATTACATACAGCGACCAATATGCGCCCTGGACTTAAATGTTGTTATTTATGAAATAGAACTCGCTGCCCACATTGGCGAGCAGTTTCAAGTCTTTGATATATCTACTAAATAATTTATATTAACTTGAGTTGGTCGATTGAAACATAAAACATTGTTTTATGTTGGTTGGTTTATGGTGCTTAACGCCACCTCAACAATATTTCAGTTATAACGTGGCGATCAGTTTTATTAATGGAGGAAACCAGAGTATTCGGAGAATACCACCGACCTGTCGCAACGTTGCTTTAGAAATTGTTATTGCATTTTATGCAGTCATTTATTGTAAAATGCTTTAATGTTCAAATAAGACCAATCAGAACATTCATGTTTTGATATGATCATTAAGCAGAAACATTGCTCAATTTTATTTTATTTATTAAAGCAAAATGTAAATATTTATTAAGTACCATCCTAATCTAAAAGGTGAGTTGTTTTTATTTTGTTTTTGTACGTGTGAGAGGATAGGTGTGTTAAAAGAGACACGAAAGGCGTGATACACTATAATGTGTTAATCAGTATAGAAGGGCGAACACGTGGCAAGAAAAGAAAACAACAACAGCAACGACAAACAATAACCTACATGAACAAACACAGAAAACCAAAGATGAGCACCAGGAACCCAATAAAAAAAAAATAAAGAAAAAGAAAACCCGGATATGAATTCACATGTTCAAGGAATGTTCCAGTTTCCGCCATGTAACTCAGAGTAATGAAGTCCATTCATTCAATGGTGTAAAAGACACGCACAGATATTACTAAAGTGTAAAGATCTTCATCCCGAGTTATCTGTGTAAGACACACTGCTCAGTGTCTAATGAATGATAAGGACCGTACTAGTTTTAAAGTTAAAACTTCGACATACACGTATTACATTTATACAAAGTAACGTGTTTAAATCAATCTTAATGTAAATATGTTAATAAGCAAAACATTCTGTAAATCTACAAAAATGTATTACAAAAATGTATTAATATTTTGTACGTGTTGAGAGAATGCATAACAAATAATTTTGAAGCAGTCCATAGCGAAACTACTATTGGAGCAGGCATGCACTGCTTACCTGTCGGGGGAACCGTTTTTGGTTGCTTGCTCAATCTTAAGTTTTCTGTACAGACTTTTGTTGACCATTGTTTGTATTTATTTACTTTGTTTCCCATTGACCCCTGTATTGTCAGTCATTCTTGGATTGGCGATTTCTGATTACTGCTTTATAACCCATTAAACCCCAGAGAAACTCGTTGTATAGAAAGGGAGTTTATTTGTTGTGCGGGTCATTTCGTTGTAAGTTTGTGACGTAAATGGATGTATCGTGTTTGAAGAAACATCACACTCTTGCACGTTAAAGACTGTTATTTAGTATATATTTGTTAGAAGTGGTCGTTGGTGGTTCGATCCATGACAAAAGTTACCGCCGCATATCTAATATCTACATGCTCATATGTGCATTAAAAGCCATAGTCACATTCTGGTGTTATCTATTTACCCATTATGCCGTGTCCGTTAAAGTTCTACATATTGGAGGTGTAAATTGGCCACAACACAAGTCATGGGACTACAGACAAAAAAAAGATCATTAAACAAGATCTATAGTGCGCAGTGTCGAGCTACAATTCTAATACAAGAAAAGATACAGCAAAATAATACGAATTTACGAAAGTTTTTAGAGGTTAGGGTTATGGTGGTTTCAATACTACTTTCAACACTATTTCCGTTATATCATGGAGGTCAGTTTTATTGGTGGGGGTGGGGAGGGGGGGCCGGAGTACCGACGAAAACCATCGTCCTGCCACAAATTACTGACAAATGATGATTGATGACCTGCAACGTTCAAATGCGCACTGGGCTTAATGATAAAATAATAACTACCCACTTTGGCGAGCTGTTTCAAGTCTTTGATATGTCTATTAAATACCTGATGTCAATTTGAATTGGCTAATTAAAGCATATAGCATTATTTTAGAAAATTATATTGCATTTTATTCACATACATGTGTTGTAATTTGTTTTCAAAATTTTCCAAAAAGACCGATCAGAACATCTACATTGTTATATGGTCATAAAGAAGAGACATTGCTCAATTTTATTTAATTTATTAAAGCACAATGTAAATATTTATTCATCACCGTCCTAATCTAAAAGGTGAGCTATTCCTAGTGTGTTTTTGTACGTGTGAGAGGATAGGTGTGTTAAAAGAGACACGAAAAGCGTGATAAACTATAATGTGTTAATCAGTATAGAAGGGCGAACACGTGGCAAGAAAAGAAAACAACAACAGCAACGACAAACAATAACCAACATGAACAAACACAGAAAACCAAAGAAAAACAAACAAACAAAAAAGAAAAAAGCCGAATCATATGTTCCAGTTTCCGCCATGTTACTCAGAGTAATGAAGTCCAGCAAGTGGTGTAAAAGACACTCACAGAGATTACTTAAGAAATAAATCATGGAAGCCAGAATATGTTGGAAGCTTTAACATGGATTGGCGGTTATTAGTATTTTATCCCGAGCCAGAAGCGAGGGATAAAATTTACTTATATCCACCAATCCATGTTAAAACTCAAAAACACATGGCTTCCATGATTTATTTCGATTCTGATATGTCTAAGAGTACAAATACGGTAGGTAGTATACTTTGATTGGAAGACGGTAATTTATATTTATGCTTGCGGAAAATATCGCACACAATTTATGCTGCCAATGGAAAAGTCAGGCACATTCACCGACCGGCGCATGTTCTAATAAAATTATACCGAATGGATAACTCG
The DNA here is from genome assembly GCA_002080005.1 of Gigantidas platifrons. Lineage (NCBI taxonomy): Eukaryota > Metazoa > Mollusca > Bivalvia > Mytilida > Modiolidae > Gigantidas > Gigantidas platifrons. Next base: position 549,054 of record MJUT01033541.1, read on the forward strand.
CTCGTTTGTTTACAAAGCGAAAGAAGGAGGTCATGTTAGAATAAAGTGCAAAAATCGTCATCCCTAGTAATCTGGGTAACACACTAATTAATTAATTAATTAATGCTAGGACCTTACAAAGTGAAAACTTCAACATATCTAAAAACATATGTCACCCATAAAAGATTTTAGAAGTATTACATTTATACGTATTAACGTGTTGAAAATCAATCTTAAAAAACTAAAACATTATGTAAATCTACAAAAATGTGTTAACATTTTGTACGTGTTAAGAGAATGCATAATGAATAATTTTGAAGAAGTCCATAGCGAAAGTACTATTCGCTGTTTACTCGTAGGGAGCATTTGAGCTCACCACCATTTTTAGTGGGGGTCATGTTGCTCAATCTTTAGTTTTTTGTACATACCTTTGTTGACCATTTTTGTATTTACGTATGTTGTTTTCAATTGGCCACTGCATTGTCAGCCATTCTTCGATAGACTGCTTTTATTAACCTCTTTGGTTTCTTCTAACTTAGATTTAAAGTCCATCAGAAATCAATCACTCAAATTGCCTGTGTTAAGCTTGCCTGTTCCACGAAGACGAAAACACCTCAAATAATTAAACACAAAATACTATGACATATACCTGAATTCGAACAGGAGACGCAAGACTGTGACGGGGCTAAATCAGTTAATGGGACCCAATCCCTGTCATGTAGGAAACAGAAGAAATCAAAATTTTAATCCTAGTCCGAGTTAGTATTCTTTACTTATTCCTACAGTGTGGTAAATTTAGTTTTTCGTTTGATCATTTAATAAATGCTTCATTTTTTCAGACATATATTGTTATTGCTATCTGCCCCGTATGTCCAATATAACATATAGGTGAACTGTATGACTAAATGGGGCCATTCATAGCAAACTTACATCTAAGATTAGTCTTCATGAGAATGAAACATATTTTAAGTGAATTTCAAGATGTTTATAGGACGAAGTCAAGTACTGGTCAAGTAGTGGTCACTTATTCAGATACACTTTCTTGGTGATCACGATTCTTTAATTGTGCAATATTAACTGTGATATGAATATTATGATCAAATAATGTACCCCTTATCGGCTGATTACAGGGGGAGTCTATCAACTGTTTATTTTCATCCTGCCATGAATATTCCTTAGTTTTAAAGAACTACATCAGTAGAAAAAAAAGAATTGTTCATTGACAGTATGAGTAAGCTATACTGTATACGAAATACATATATAGAACTTTGTTTTTAAGAAACATTTATTTTAATTATTTCCAAACGTGTTCCATGGAGAACTTAAGATATATTGTCTTTTCAGTAAACGGTGTAGGACTCTAGAATGGATATATTTTTGGGTTACAAACTTTGCCATACTGGTGCGTTTTGACGTAGTATGTATCATTTTCAAAATCCGCAAAGAGGAGGTGTACTCGATACAACATTATGTGCTAAAAATGTGTCAGTGACTTGCGCGGCAGACTGATGGTTTTCTCCACCAATAAAACTGGCCTCAACGATATAGCTGAAATATTGTTTAAAGTGTCGTTAAACACCATAACCCTAACCCATGAGCCCCCTCAAAATTTATTATTATCATCAAACATGAATCGTTGGGAAAATAATGCCATATTTGAAAACATATGCAATTCCTTAAAGCTTTTTCAATTGATCGTCAAAGATATTTACTTATAAAGGGAAATTCTTCCTTATATAAAAAAATATATATACATATATATATATATATATATATACCTAGTTTCTTTGCTGCATGTTACACACACTCAAATAGTGCTACCTATTAGGTGTACGGGAAGAAACAAATTATACGAAATAGATAGGAGGTAAACGAATGTCTCTTGAATGGGACATGCGACGTTCTTTGTGCACAACTTGCAACAGCTCTAACTTAGCAACAGTTTGTTTTTAGTAGTAGTTAGTGGTTCATCACAAGACAATATGCTACTACCCTATCCATTTGGTCCCATTGTTTCTTCTACTTCTGCCAAAAAACTGATCGTCTTCAACAAGTTGCAGATTTTGTCAGAAGTTGCACATAACAATTAAAAAGGTTAAAGCTATTTACATGTTTCATAAGAAGGGTTTGAAGATACCAAAGGGATAATCAGAATCCGTATATCGAAGAAGAACATACAACGCAATGGTCAAATGAAAAAGTACAAAAGGACAAACAACGATTTACAAAACATGCACATAAAACTAAAGATCGAGTAACATGAACCCCACTAAAAACCGGAAGTGAACTTATAAATTAGTATTTGATACAAGAAACATCAACCTTGAATGTGGCAATCTTAACTCTTACTCCCATAGGTCCATCCATGTGCCGACTTATTTCCTGTATGATATCTTATTAGCAATCACATTCTCGGGAGGTTATACAATAAAAAGTCAATATTTATCTGTAAAAACGTCATTTACACATCTTACCTGTTAATTAAATGTGATAGAGACACTGCTTGCTAGCCAGATTGTTTTCGTCATATTTTTGTAAGAATGTTATTTTATCAGTATCGTTATTCTTATATCATATATAAAATTAAAGTATACAATAGCTTTTTACGTAAATGTCTATGAATTCTACATTAACGCTCGATTTGAGCAGATGATGGTACTGCTAGACTCAGTCAAACTAACACCACTAATAATTCGTTTCCATTGGTTACAATTACTGTGATATATTATTGCATAACTTTTGCGGTAATTTCAAATATCATTTAAGCAATTTAAACAATTTTCAAAGACTTTCAAAGTGTGTTTCAGAATTATATTAAGTGTTTAAGAAGTATATCGGAACGGAGTACAAGTCTCAATGTGTATTATGTCTGCCATTTCTATTTTGTGTATCACAGTTAACAGAATATAAAAACGTAGATTCTGGAATAATCTTCATCAGATACACTCTTAGTTCCTAAATTAAAAGTCTTTAGGAGAAAAAAAACCCACGAACCTCTGTTAATTAATTGTATTCAAACAATGCAATGATTTATATGCATAAGAAACGTTTTTGATAATTTTGACATAGGAAATAAATGCAATTGGCTTAAGCTGTAAAGCCCATCTTAATAACAATTTAATAAGTAACGTCTTTACATACAAATTCAATATTTCAAGATCAACGTAATGCATTAATGCGTTCAAAATATACATAGAAGTGTATTTCATTTATATGTCTATAGTGATCAATGCAAAAAGGTTGGAAAACGATAATATGTAAGAGCATACGACCAAGACCGACCAAAGATAAAATATCGAATAAACATTTATTTTTAGCTTATGTATAATTAAGGTTGAACCATTTGAATAAATTATACATAAATTGTAGGAAAATATATAATTTATTTGTACGAACGTTAGAAACAGGTAGAAAGCGAGGCTTTGGTCTATTTTGCAACGGATGCAAATTTTCCTTTTTATATATATATATACAGATTATTACATGGCATTTTTCATATCATACCCTTTATCAGCCCTAGGTCATGATATCAGCCCGAGAGCAGATAGGCTCAAGGGATGATATATGAACGAGGGCTGATAAAGGGTATGATATGAAAAATGACATGTTATAATATGTTTATCATATACTTCAACAGAGGAAATAACTGATTTTTACCAAAATGTAAATTAGTCATTTTGGCTAGAATTAAATACATGTATATAGTCATAGAACAACCAAAATATTGTTTTAATATGCAAATCCAATAAATGCACGTTTTTTAACCACTTTCTACATCATAGGAGAGAAATTGGTAGTTAATAGTTTTCTGCGCAAATATTTTATAAAACAGTTGAATCCGACGTGTCTGTAAATACAGTTTTCCGGAAATTCACGAAGTGAACTTACGGACATTGACGGAAAGGCATGTATAAATTTCCGGAAGCAGTTAATAAACTTGCTTTATCGGCCCGCTTCGATCATTCTTGTGAAACTGGGTGAAATAAACATGACTCCTCTTATTATTCTAAGCAAAACTCAAAGTTTTATTACAGGGTAAAATTTTAGCTTTATCATCTACAAGTATATGATAAATATATATATATTTACCGACACTATGTATATTGTCTTTATCCTGAAATGTCAAAAAGTATAAAATAACTGTCAAATTGGCCAAGAAGAGCAGTAACACACAATAGTTCCATCCGTTACAATGGTATCCTCTATCACGCCCATCCTTATACTGCTACCGTTATTTACCGTCGCAGATCAGATACAAGAACATATTTATGAGGTCCATGATTAAATAATACTGTTTATTTGACTTTATTAGCACTACAAATCACGCAATTGCAGCATAAATAATGGTTTGCAGTTAATGGATATTCTGATTCTGTATAATGGAACAAGACTTGTATGAACAGTTTGAAGATACCAAAGAGGGGAACCAGAACAAAGAGGGGAACCAGAAGCCGCAAATCAAAGAAGGATAGACAATACTATTGCAAAAAGAAAAAGGACAAATGACAAAGAATGTTCTACAAAACACTAGACGGAAAACTAAAGACGCAACACGAACTCTACTGTAATATTGATATGTTATCCGTAGTAATCTATCAATTCCGGCAGAATGTTAGCGGTGTACAGCTCTCTTAATATCGCAGTGGTAATTTCTGAGTCTTATTGTCTCTTAGTTGAAACTAATGCACGTACTAATACTGAATATTTTCAGATTGAAATGTACCATGGAAGCTTTTTTTTTTTCATTCATAGCAATAAGATTCGCGTTTATCTTGATTTAGTTCAATGTAGACCATCAACTGACAATTAATGTTATCAATTTCACCATAGTAAATAAAATTATGAAAAGAAAAAAAATGATGGTAAACAATTCCACCAATATGGAAAAAAAAACCAAACAATTATCTCTCACATCAAATCATTGAACATAAAAAGGAACATGCCATAGGACTTATGAAATCCTTCCCTGGCTTGGGACAGTCACAAATTATATGGCAGGGTAAACCAGGTTAATGGGATCAACACTTACATATTGATAATTGGATATCCAACGATAATGCAAACATAGCAAATGATTAAAGAGAAACAACTGCACGAAATCGCTTGCACTCAAAGAGACTACATGTACATACTATCACAAACATGACTGACAACATTAACATATACAGTACAACAAACAGCACAGTCAATGAATGATCGTAGCTACATTGAACTGACTACTAGTTAAGCAGGTAAAATATATTGGAAAAAGATCGTTACTCTGTGGACAAAGAAGTATAACTGATACTTGTAATCATTCAATTGTATCAATTAGTATAAAGAAATTGATGGTCTTAATTGGAGACCAGAAAAAAAATAGGTAATCGATTTGTCGGAAACAAATATTAAACATAAAATAGTAATATAATATGGAATGAAATAAAATAAAATATACTAATTGCTGAATGTGCCTACTAGTTGTACCAGCATATAGTATATAATTAGCAAGATAAACCTGCCTCAAAGAGTCAACTATATTTGCTAAATCATAGTCCTTTCAAATAAGAGTTTTGGTGGATTTTACATGCTTAGATGTGTCAGATTGTAGCTTGCTAGCTTTGTTTCTTATGTTGTCATAAAAACATGACATGAACAGGAAATGCCCTTTTTGATCTTTATAGCAGTAATAAACATTGATGAAAGTTTTCAATAATTAATGAAAACAGTATCCTTGTTATTAAAGGTTTCACGAGATTACGGTTATTGAAGTCAGAAACATTATTACTCTATATGGAAAACGAATCAACTGAGAAATGTAAATGCCATACTAAGGGACCAAGAGAAACGTCAACATCCCACAAAAAAGAAAATTGACGATATGACAAAAAATCTTTGTCGTCGACGCCTTTGTTAAATTTGCAATGAGAAAGAGATTTGTCTAAATTCAAATATTAACACGAGTCACTCCTAATATTAGAATTATTTGGCGTAAGCTCCTTGGAATGTTTAGCAAGCGTAAGAAAATTAGGAATATTGACAGTTGAGATATAGTCCAAGTATCTACAGTTATTGTTAAATAAATTAACCAGTGATTGCTTAGAAGTTTTAGGACGAAACATTTATTGCCAAAAACGAAAACAAATACGACAAGAGTGACATGTAATTACATTGCTATGATTTTGAACGGTTTTCAGACAATAGTTTTAATATCCTATATGTAAAACACTAAAACCGTGTATAACATTTTACTGGAGATATCACTCGTCAGACATACGACGGATGCGATACAATGACAAAAAGTAGTACAATGTACTCAATTTGAATTTTACCTTCTATATGTTGGAAATGTACTTGGTGTTTAACAGGTGTACAGTCCATTCCCATAAATTTAACCAGTAATTTAAGGACGATTTTTGTCAATAAAATAAAACTTTCATACCACGATAATATAATTAACGTCAATCAGACATGGGAAATAAACCGATGGCATTTTTGTCAGTCTGTATATAAAAGGGACAGTAGTTGCCACTGAATATCACATTAATATCCTTAAAACTGGATAAAACATCATGTTGATCATTCTAACATTGTTGGTACCCCGTAAGTATAACTTTACTGACTGGATGCATGCTGGTACCCTGTAAGTATAACTTTACTGACTGGATGCATGCTGGTACCCTGTAAGTATAACTTTACTGACTGGATGCCTGCTGGTACCCTGTAAGTATAACTTTACTGACTGGATGCCTGCTGGTACCCTGTAAGTATAACTTTACTGACTGGATGCCTGCTGGTACCCTGTAAGTATAACTTTACTGACTGGATGCATGCTGGTACCCTGTAAGTATAACTTTACTGACTGGATTCATGTGCAATCCAATTTACAGTTCCTAAATATGTAATGTTTATCAAAACAAATGTTCTCCTCCATCAGTCATAGATGACCGTAGCTGATTTTGGATATCCTGTTTTTTTTATTTTGATTTCCAATCTTCCGATTTTGAGCGAGTTTTTCCAGAAACGAGTTGTGCGCTCTAAATTTGATATCTATGTTTTTATTCAGCAGAACGCTTTACGTTTCTATTCCTGAGTAAATCATATTTAGAAAAGCACTATCTCATATATGTGTATGTGTGTTAGAGGTATCGAATTTAACTCGTACTACGATTTTCCTGTCGGATTTGGTAAATTCTTCCACACAATACAATATGGTACATTTTGTTTTTCATTTTAATTTCGTGGTAGATTTTATCAAATGTCGTGTTAAGTATTTTAATTAATTTACAAGAAAATACCGAATTGAGTGTTAATTAACCAAACATATCTGCTCAGTAAAGTAAGCAAAGTGAATGTCATGCCATATCGTTGACATTTTCAAAAGGCATGAACATTTAAACGGCTACAGGTGCGACTTGTTTATCTTTTAAATTATCAACAATAAGACAGGTGCAGTTGATTTAGTATTTGCTCTGTTCAATATGATCATAAGTCATCATAAAATAAAATGCCACTTACATGTTATAAGTATGTAAATTATTTCTTAATCTGCTAAAATTTAGAAGGAAAAAATAAGATTGATCATTTAATTATTAAGCAATTAAGAGTAAATGTATGTCCTTTTCTATTTACTGATGTCTTGTGAGTTTGAAGTTCGTCTGTATATAAACTAGAATAACACGACGGGTGGTACTAATGGAGCAGGGCTTGTTTACCCTTCCTGTACACATAAGTTCACCTACGGTTTTCAGTTGGGTTTGTGGTACTTGATTTTTAGTTTGATGTGACATTTCATTGTATTGTTCTTGGTAGATTTGATTAAATATCGCGTTAATGGCTTTAATTAATATACAAACAATTTAGTAAACAAAGAGGAACGTCATGCCATGTCTTTGAAAAGGGATGAACATTTAAACGGCTACAGGTGCGACTTGTTTATCTTTTAATTATTAAAAGATAAGATAGGTGCAGTTGACTTACTATTTGCTCTGTTCAATATGATCATAAGTCATCATAAAATAAAATGCCACTTACATGTTATAAGTTTGTAAATTATTTCTTAATCTAAATTTAGAAGGAAAAAATAAGATTGATCATTTAATTATTATCAGCATGCGATGGGACACTCTTTATTATGATGGTGTAAATAATCATATATACATGTATGTTATAATTGATAAGTAATGTGTGGTTATGCAAAGTATTCATTAAAAGAAGAAGCAATAATTTTATGCAATCTATTGGTCTTTCTAAAATAGCTGGTACCCCGTAAGTATATACTACTGATTGGTAATATGTGCAATATGTTGTTCCGTATCGTCCAACCTTCATCATATTAAAACATCAGATTGTTTTAGTAAACCTGATTAAGGAAAATCATATTATTCCATATTTTATGGAATATTGTTTTATGCTTTTCACAACTGTCTTGCCTTTTTTGGATTTGTGTAGAATCTGGCATTTAATAAATGATCAACTCTAAATAAACAATTATATTGTTCAATGCAGTTATATAATTTATGTACTAATAAAAATAATTAATTTATATATTTTTAGTCGTGTGTGCAAATTCCCGCACAACTTTTAACACCAGAATTGTAAATGGTCGCAATGCCGATCAGCATGAGTACCCATGGCAAGTTTCTCTACAGTTCTGGTCCGAGAATAATCAGGCCTTCAGTCATATTTGTGGAGCCGTAGTCCTCGATGAAAACCGCATCCTTACAGCAGCCCACTGTGTGGAACACGAGTAAGTTTATTTTGAATTATTCATCAAATGTTCATTTAAATCACCCGGACATTTAATAGTACATACTATGCTTTTTCTCAACTACAAATATCAACTTTATTTTGTCATGTACCTGATGAGACAAAAAATAACCCCGCAAATCTTAGTCGACAAATATCATAGTTCCGCTTTTCATGTTGTGTGCACCGATACCAAAGGTGATTTTTAAGATCATTTTTGATCATTGAGTGATACTGATCTACAATACAAAGTTCTTCTACTATATGGATTAATTAACTAGTTACAATCTGTATAAATGTAGATCTACAAACAGTACAGGTTTTTGTTTAATTTGATCATGAAACAATCAATGACCAAAGACGTGACACATTTACTTTTAGTATTTAATTTGTCGATTATCAAGGAAATGTTTTATGAAGACATGCAACATATAAAGATAAACAAATGATTAGGGGATACAAAAATAACTGAAAATCTGGAGAGAAAAACAAAGTAGATTACAAATATAATATTTCAATGATTCATTTTCTATACTTTTATTATTTTTAGTCCAGTTGCATCAAAATTTCAAGTAGTAGTAGGTGGCCACGACTTGACCCGAGATAATGGAAACGAACAGAGACGTTCAATATCCACAATCAAAATGGTAAATACTTGTATGTTCTTCGTGTAAATATCCATTACATACATAGTGTGTAGATACAAGACTTTGTATCAGGTACAATTTGTATCATATTTAAGCTTGAACAACACTGTATTTCGAAATAAACTATTGTTTTCACAGAGAAATTCATGTAAATAAAGAGACATCGCTGTACGGCAAATAGAAAAGTATCTATTCCCCGTACAGTAAACAACTATTCGCAGTACAATTTATCTGCTTTATTTACATTAATTTAGTTAATAATGAAAAACAAAAATATATCGAATAAAATAATGATGTAACAAAATTATTTTCTTTGCTGAACTGGTAATCTTAGACTCGTATCCGACCACCTCTTAGATAAATCGGATACTTGACAAAAACATAATTACAATTCCATTCGATTTCGAGTTCACAAAAGTACATATTTGGTTTAATGAGTTATTGTGTTTAACGCCACTTTCAGCAATATTTCAGGTATATCATGGCGACCAGTTTTAGTGGTGATGGAAACCTGAGTACCCGGAGAGAACAAGCAATTGGTAAACTTCATAACTTGCGGCTGCGAGTCGAATGCACCTTTTTTATAATTTACAAAGGCGGACTCGAACCCACGCTGTATTGGTGATATGCTTGTATGAGTTGTTAGATAATCCAACTACCTAACTCATTGAGCCATCCGGGCCTTTTACGACAGATATACGATGTATTCAGCATACACATGTGTATGTCTCGTGTTATGTTTCTTGTCGGATCAGATACTACAAGCGAAATAAACATTAATATTCGGGCGTTACGATAATCATTTGTCAAAGAAATTCTCGATGTAGTAGTGGATACAAACTTTCCACAGCATCACGTATGTGGAAGTGTAATGCATCATGCATTGCAACTAGCTGGTCAAACATGTGTAAAATTGTCTTATCTGATCTATATAACATAAACCTTGCTTTCAGCATGCCTCATACAGTCCCTCTGGAGGCTACAATAATGACATAGCAGTTTTATTGTTGGAAAGCAGCATCGAATTGAATGACGCTGTACAAGCAGCTTCACTTCCGGTATCTGGTCAAAACTTTAATGGTAAAGATTGTATGATATCTGGTTGGGGAAGAACGGTAGCTGGCGGAGGTAAGCAAAATTGTTTGTTTGTTTACAGTAAAAAACCTGTTTGTTCTTTAAATAAAATTAACAGTTTTACCGGTCAATATATAGGTCATTCTCTCTTTTTCATTAAATAAATCGACACAAACAACTGTGGCATTCCTGACAATCATCTTACATTTAAGACTATCAGATAAATATTAACTGGAAATCAATATGTTAATACAAAAACACAAATCTTCCCCACAGAAATTAAGTATATAAATCACGCAACGTCCTATCGTAATTTTCAAAACAACAACTTGCTATTAGTAAAAGGAATAAACATATTTATAATATCAATTCAATGATATGCGCATTAATATCATCACAAATACATTTCAGCTCTCCCAGACATTTTACAAGAAGCTCCCACAACTGTTATCACCCATAGTGATTGTCGTGGTCGGCTCGGACTCGCTGGCCTTTTGTACCTGAGTTCCAGTGCACACATCTGCATATACACCGGATCAAATTCAGCATGTAATGTACGTAATTTATACCTATGTTTTAGATTTATTATAGATAAAATAAGTTGTCGAAATTGTATCTCATAATGCTAATATCTTAAATATACGTACATTTCACGGAAACTGCCAAGTTCCACAACAGTATTTATTCTAATTTACTGCAACATATCATATTTTTGTCATTTCTTATACAACAATTTTGTGAAATATAATTATCCGAACCATGCATGTTTTTATGGTGATGTTTTAAATAAAGCTAAATATTTAAAGTATAAAACATTTAAGTTTATGAAACATTGAATAATCTGATTTGTAAAGGGTATAGTTTGGCAACAATAGTTGACTCTTTTACCCAGTGTTTCGTTCCTATGATCTATACAATCTGTAATAGAACTGTTAGATCGTACGAATTATCAAACCAATATAAATTTATTTCTTATTCCATATTACATTCCTATTTGATATTCAATATTTTATTTTAACAAATGTATTACCTATTTATTCTGGTCTCCCACGAAGATGGGTCTGTCCCAGTTAATTTATGATTTATTTATATGCAAAGTCATAGAACAAGATATAGATGGATTACCTTTTAATCGGAAACAGGAGTACCAGGTAAAACTCACTAACATGCCGAGGGTCACTGACAAGCTTTATCACATAATGTATTGAGTACATCTCGTCATGAACTCACAACTTAAAATGGCATTTATTATATTTGTTTTTTAATACATCCTCAACACAATGCATGTCCAAATGTAAACAGCACTAATGACAACTGAGTGTACAAGTACAATTGATGGTGGTCTGTGATCGTATACATTAACAATACGTGCAGTCTGACATGCATTACTGTCTGACAAACTATATTATATTGTGATAGAAAAAAAAATATCATGGAAGAGAAATATTGGTTAGTAATTTCCTTCCAACATCACCTGTCATCTTTTTTTATATAAATGTTTCTGACTGAATACAGAACAAAATACAAACTCATCAATATATATAATACTACGGAATAGGGAATTATAATAGAGATGCAACATATATCTGTTAGATGTCAATAGCTAACACTTGTCCACAAGCTAGGGAATACATATCTAACACTCATTTTGAAATTTAAATTATACTAATCAATGAACACTCAATAGGACTACAAGAACAGAAAGTCAACTCTTATGTTTTGACTTGGATTAAGTTTCAGATATAATTTTCTTTCACGTTCACTCATATTTGAAAAATAATAATTTACTACATATAATTTTGCTTGATTTTGGCAAATATATATTGTATATATAATTATATATTTATTAGGGTGATTCCGGTGGACCTCTGGTTTGTGATGTGAGTACTACCAATGTTCCAAACTGGCAGTTAGCTGGTGTAACCTCCTGGGGATTGGCTGATTGTCCTGTAGATTCGCCATCAGTCTATGTCAGAATAACCAGCTACCTGAGTTGGATAGCAAGTCAATGAGTACAGAAACCATAATGCTGACGTTTTATTTGATTCTTGTCTGATTTGTTAATAGTGTATTAGTTTTAATTTAGTAAAACGGACTAAACATAATTTCAATTAATCTAAGCATGAAAATAAATAATAAAAATGTGTGTTGTTATTTTTATTAGTTCTTGCATATTTTCCATAACAAATAATTTAAAGTGCATTTGTGGTGTAATAGTTAGCGTGAGTTCGAGGCCACCTTGTAATAGATATCTCTGTACTAAAAATACAGCATTAAGAAGTAATACAAAAGACTAGTTCGCTCGGAATCAGGATAATGTGTCCGAGTGGAACGATAAATCTACCCATAGCTGTTTGTTTGAATGAGTTAACACTATACAAATTTAAATAAGCGTGTTGTCCAAGAACACTGCTGACATATTCATCACCATACAAGTACTCCGTGATCGCTGAAGGGTTTTTCTGATGATGTTGTTTGACTTACCTATCATTAAGGAGTAACTATTTACAACTTCACATATAGGTGATTTACTATGTATTGTTATAATAATATAAGAAAGTAGATATTGTATTTTGAGGTTAAGAAAGTTATCTACATAACTGAAACATAATTCTTTAGAAAAAAAGACATAACATCACATATTACGCAGTTCACAAACACAAATATTTCAATTTTGTAGTTAAGGAACAATATTCGTATTCATGATAAGTGAAACAATTTTGGAAAGTAGCCATAAAACGGGGGAGGTTGAAAGTCTTCACCTTATTTGATTTGTGTTGTCTGTCCTTCGATTTACGGACTCTGATTTCCCCTTTGGTATATTCAAACTATTCTTGACCATTACGATTTGCCTCAGAAAATGATGACCGCATTTTTGAAAAACGAAACATTTCACAGCCAGTCTCCAGTCAAAAACAAATGTAACAAAATGATATGTTCTTATTATATAAATATTACATTGGATTTTATTCTGCTATTTCTAAATAAACAAAGCGAGAGTCTGTATCATCAGCAACTTTCGCAACAACCACACATGTGGTGGAGAACCCCAGCATCTATCCCGTTACTTATCTTTCCAAGGGCACAGGGTGTATATCAATGCAATTTCCTAATTTTATTCAGATACAGCTCATATAATTTAAATTGTCTATCTTTAAGGCACAAGACCTGAATCACTTCCAACCCTAATAATATATAAGACGTACGACTTGTCCAATGCTTGATTTCTTAAAAGTGAACGTCGGTAAAGAAAATGATAAAGAATCTGTTAGTTCTGTTGCAAGACAAAAATGGAAAGTACAGATATCTTCAATATTTAATACATGATTTTATAAACATCTGAGTAATAAAATAGTTAATGATCAAACACTTCCGTAAACACGAAACAATTTTCTTCTCAATTACACACAGAAAAGCATTTTTTTCTGATTTACAATGTTATTGATCGCTTGAAAAAAAACATTAATTAGACAAAAATGGCATTAGTATAATGTCATGGAAGTTTATGTAATGTTTTCATAGGAAAGTACTTCCTGTTGTTGTGGCATTAAACATTTTAAGGTAAAAAAAAATATGTGATAGTACGGTGAGGTAAATTGGGCTTTACATTGTTACGAAAATCAATTCGTCTCGCATCAGCTAGTACAAAAAGTAAATAAGAGTCATGATTTCAAAAGCTTATCTATCGGAAATTTGTCCACCGATTTTTATTTTAATTAATTAAATCCGTAAATAGAAGAAGGACATACAATACAATGACAAACAACGATATACAAAAACACCACACAGAAGACTAAACATCGAACAACAGGAAATACAACCCACGGGTTATTATTTGTTCATTTTTTCTATTTACATAACCCCTTAATGACATTGTAACTTCCATAAATCCGCAAAAGATTCAAATAAATCAAGCACATACCGATCAGACCGATATAACGTATCAAACACACCTTAGTTCTGCATTATTATTTTTTAATTTTATGTACCTCTTTTTCCGTTAGAACCGGATCAATTATGGTGGCTTCAGGTCAAATTAACAATGTTTTCGCTATATTTGTGGAAAAAATAACATTACTAACAATATATCTAGAAAAAAAATGTAGTAAAGGGATTGTTCATATGAAAATCCACAATTAAAAAAAGGTATGGTAACTAATATGGTTACATTGTACTCATGGTTAACATATTGTGCCAGTTTCAAGTCCGACCATGGATATCCAACCACAAAAAGGCAGGTGTCTTCTTTTGTGCTCAATTATTTGAGGTGAGCGGTGGTTGTTAACTTTGTTGATATTGATGGAATTGTTGTCAAAGTCTATCAACATCTAAGAAAATATCATCCTTTATAAATAGCATTACCAATAGGATATTTCTATAAATTATAATTTATTTGAAAAATAAATTCCTTTATGCGTAGAGCTCGTGTTTTAATTCCCCTTGTAAACCTCACTATTTGATTTGTAATTCCCCTTATGGATCCTCATTCATTTTGAAGGAGATTCGTGCATGGTAAAACAATGACCTCATTGTTTACAATTGACCCGTGTGTTGAAATTGTAAACCC
>MJUT01033541.1:571354-581813 GCA_002080005.1 Gigantidas platifrons
AAAACAAGCTTGCTGCACTGGTTAATTTGCTCTTGAGCATAAATTAGAATTTATTTGAAAAATAAATTCCTTTATGCGTAGAGCTCGTGTTTTAATTCCCCTTGTAAACCTCACTATTTGATTTGTAATTCCCCTTATGGATCCTCATTCATTTTGAAGGAGAGTCGTGCAGGGTAAAACAATGACCTCATTGTTTACAATTGACCCGTGTGTTGAAATTGTAAACCCCATATGTTATTATTGCTATCAATCGATAAAGGGAAAATATTTACAAAAATCTATCTATCGAAAATCAATTTAATTTAAGTGTTTTTAAAGACAAAATTTATTTTCCACCCAATCCCCTCCTCCGCCCTTTAGTTCATGTATAGAATTGTGTTTAGCTTGATGTGTTATAGCATTTAGTTAGTTTAATACTTGTAGAAGTGTGTTTTGCTAGATGTGTAGTTGTACAGGTATGTGGATGGGGACAAATTTTTGAA
The DNA here is from genome assembly GCA_002080005.1 of Gigantidas platifrons. Taxonomy (NCBI): domain Eukaryota; kingdom Metazoa; phylum Mollusca; class Bivalvia; order Mytilida; family Modiolidae; genus Gigantidas; species Gigantidas platifrons. The sequence continues at coordinate 571,837 of MJUT01033541.1, forward strand.
CCCCACCTTTGCCTTCTTGTGAAATGAAGTGTAAACATATTAATTAAAATAATAAAACTTTGGCCACACTAGGTGGCCCAATTTCTTCCAAATTGTGTTAGTTTTATTTTATATTAAAAGAAGGCAAAACAAGCTTGCTGCACTGGTTAATTTGCTCTTGAGCATAAATAGTATTCTATCTGACGTTCTCCTGGAGAGTTAACTGGCCAATTTTCTAAATATAATATTGTTTTAAGACTAAGACCTCCCCTATAACCATTGACGACCTTACCAATTTTAATTATCCTGCTAAGGTTTTCTTGTCTCCAATGACTTGAAATTATTATACTTCGTGTAAGTTTCTGTAGTGATATTTGGTACTGTAATATTTTGGCATATTACCTGGACAATTAGACACTCAGTATAATAATGATATTAATGTGGTCTTGTCCAGACATATTACCCTCGGGTCGGGTAATATGTCTCTCAGACCTGGGTAATATTTTGGCATATTACCTGGACAAGACCACATTATTATAAAAGTAGTACATGTAATAATTCTTAAAATTAAGCTTCATCATCCTGTATACAATTATTGACTTTTAATGAGGTCTACTCATGGCTATACGGACCTGATCAATGATTGATTGACCGAGACCAACGGCCGAGGTTAATCAATCATTGACCAGGTCCGTACAGTCATGAGTAGACTAATATTAAAAGTCAATAACTGCTTTATTAAATAATAAGGAATTTTTCAAACTTAATAATTGTTTTATCATTTTTCAATATTAATATTTAAATATTAAATTTTTGAAATTTTATGAAAACTTTTTGAAAATTTTATCATTTAGAAATTTATTGAACATTTTTAAATCTTATGAAATTTTTGAAATTTTTGAAATTTTGAAAATTTTGATCTTTTAAAAAAAATATTTTTATTTTATAATTTTGAAATTTTTTGAAAATTTTGAAATTTTATGAATGAGTAAGACGCAATTTGATTGGTCGACACAACTTGACATCTTGGCTTTTGTTGGTCGGTGTGCAAGCCCGAATATACCTCACGCGAGGTGTACTCACTCTGAGGTAGAGTTGAGAAAATGCTGTTTAGGCCAATCAGAAAAAAGCAAAATTCCTTATTATTTAATAAAGACATATGTTCCCTAGTCTCTCTTACATTTTTCAGATGGCTTCAGCTATTATAAATTTAAACGTTTTAATTTCTATATGTATTTATCTTAATATGTATTAGTGACAAGGAATGATAGTTTTATCTGTTATATCATAGCACAACAAGTAATGAAATACATCTGTTAAAACATATCTTCAACTTTGCATATAAAAAAAACGCAACACAGTCCTTGTGAAATACGATTTATTGCCTTAAAATTAATGTCTTCAAAAATTATTTTTGCTTCTTTTATCAATGATAGAAAACTGAGAAATTACGACGTAAATGACTGCAGATTCGTAATGGTACTTAAAGCTATTTGTTCCTCGAAGTGGATAAGCATTTGAAATGAATTCGTTCTTCATAATTATGAAGATAAAATACTAATTTTTCGTTTCTATTCATGCTCATTTATATAATCGAGAAAGGAAATGTTAATTTTCGCAACATTATGGTTTTCTCAGCATGGGTCCAATTTCATCATTTGAAACTTACGTTAATGGATCGATTAAGAAAATTCACTTCCGCCTCGTAATTTTTATTGCCCACGGATAGTTTCCTCTTAAGATATGTCTTATTAAAAGAAAACGAAAATAATCCGATAGCAGCAAGGAAATATAAAGGTATAAAAGACAAAATATCGGAAAATCAAGTAAAAACTCAAAAGTTAAGGAATAACGCTTTAATTGGTTCTATCCTACAAATGAGTCGTAATCTTCTTAGCCGATACACACAGATTCGGGTTAGTGGTATTAGATTATCAAAGAGGTAAAGAAACATTACCAGCACTGTCAAGGTTGTGCTCAGCATAACAATAAATACAAATACAAACAAGAAACAACAAAAACACAAAGCTGTCCTCAATACGTGTATAAGACCTATTGACAGTTCATTGTACATATAATCGGGAATATTTTTGTGGGGTTCGTGCTGTTGGTTTTGTTCAATTACAGATCGTCATGCCTGTAGTTCCGTATTGTGATGTCCACTACGATTTTCACGTAAATACGGTTCATTTTTTCTCCCATTTCTTTTATTGGGAGAGGTCATGTTTTAATTATGTTATTTGTATTTATTTGAGACTTCCTCAATTAACCACTGTGTATATTGTATATAAACCATTCAGTATATAAAGTTGCACTATCAAGGGATATTTAATCATAGTATCATTGAAGAACAGTTAGCTATATGTATCGTTTTATTGTCTAGATATTATCTCGTTAACAATAAATAAAGTATGAAAAGAAAACAGATTATGTTATTATGTTGATGTAATAAAACATCTCTGCCATTATACTATCAGCATGACCATTATACTATCAGCATGCCCATTATACTATCAGCATGACCATTATACTATCAGCATGACCATTATACTATCAGCATAACAATGGCTAAGAACTAAAAACGTACAAAAAAGCACAAATCATGATGAACCATTGAACATGAGTGAACCATAAGCACAAAGAATCATATGATGCTAAAGTAGAGCTTAAAGTTAGCAAGGAGCTAATCAGTCTCCGCAAATCAAAGGACAGACAATACAATGGCAAAAAAAAGACAAAGAACGATCTACAAAACGCTACACAGAAAACTAAAGATCGAGCAACACGAACCCCACTAAAATCCGGAGATGAACTCAGGAGCTCCGGAAGGATAGCCAGTTCTTGATCCACTAGTGGCGATACACAGACAATAAATAGCTATGTAGTATGACATCACAAATACAAAATAAGTTAACATTAATACAAGCATCAAATAAATTGGTGATACACAGATAATACAAGAATGGATTGTAACACAAACGTGAACGTATCATAAACACCAAATGACTTAGCGACACAAAAACAATAAATAAGTTGGAATATTACAAATACCAAATAAACTGAAATTAGCACAAAACAAAATATATTACCTGACAGCAACACAAACACCAACTGTATCACAGGTGCTAAGACATAATAAGTTTACCTTACAATTAAAGCAATCGAAACTTGTTTCTCGAATAAACAGCTTTGCTTCATATAAGCCCTTAAGCCAAAAATTCAAGCTGATTCATACAAACATCTGTATTTTAAAGGAAAAACTCCCTGATGTTTTCAAACAGTGATGCAGTTGAAAACGAATTATGAAATTAGTGATACAGTTCCACGTTTCTTGCCTATGTGCGTTGTAATTATGAGATATGTTATCAAATTGCATCATCTATGCTTTGACCTTTGTAGTAAATAAGGATTGTCTGGTAGAGATATGACGAAATGGTTTTTCACTAAAGTTTAAATTGAATACAAGGAGTATTTCATAGTTGATGGTGATGGTTCACGAGATATATTAGATACTGAATTTAGTACTGTTTGACTGCTATTTTACCTATTTTTTCCAGTATTGTTATAAATGCTGTTTTAGTGACAACCGGAACCTTTGAACCGTAATGGAAGCGAGAGGTTGGCGCCGTAAAATCTGATTCAATCCACCATTTCTTTATAAATGCCTGTACCAAGTCAGGGCCATTGCGGTTTTCCAGATTCCCGGTTGTTTGATTTATGAGTTTTGAATTTCCCTTTGGAAGATTGCTCTGTGTTCGGTAATTTTGTTATTACCCTTATCTGTCAGTATCAACGTTAAATCTAAGATACTATCAATATAAACAGATATAATAACATGTCACATAGAAACCTTGTATTTATATAGGTCTGACGCACAAACAAATGGTAAATAGAGACCAAATGTATGAATATAAAAGAACATGTCCGAAATATTGTGTCAATGACGTAATACTACGCATTAACAGGAAACTGTAACCTTGATATTTCTGTGGATGACTTCTAGATTAACTGACGTACTTTGAGGAGAAAGATAAATGGTTCAGAGCATCAGATGAAGGGCACCAATGCTGTCAAACTATGTTTTAATCTCTTTAACACTTTAACAAAAAAGGAATGTTTGAGGTGGTAGTTAAGTTATTACAGTAAGTTGTGTTAATAGAACAATTAAATGACTATGTGGGATTGAACACAATTATCTTCATTCACTCTTTTATATATATGTTAGTGACGTAGCTATCAATGCGGTATCATGCATTACGTAATTCCCTCGAAATAAGTATATGCGCCATTTGTCGGCGCCACTAGTGGATCGGGATCTGCTTATTCCTACAGGGTACAGGCCTACGTTTAATCCGGGTTTTTGTGGGACTTATGCTCTACAATCTCTTGGTTTCTGATCAATGTTTTGCGGATTATTGTTTGTGCATATGTACATATATACTTTGTCCCCAGGCACAAGTTAGTTTGTATAATTTGATAATCTTGTTTAAGCCATTTGGTTCTCAAGCTCCCAGAAACAATCAAATGACTTAGCTTTCTAAAGCTTTCTTTTGACCAGCAGAAATACCAAATGATTTAATAGTAACACTAGCATGAAGTAAATTGGCAATACACACACACAATAAGTAGCTATTCAGTATGACATCATACATACCAAATAAGTTAATATTAACGTAAACATCAAATTAATTGGTGATACACAAACATTGCATGACGGGATAGTAACATAAATACCAAGCAGCTAACCGAAGCACAAATAACAAATGAATGCTTTCACAATTACTAAATAAACACAGAAACACAAAACAAAATTACTGTAAAGCAATTCCAATGACAAATATATCGGATACACTAAAATATAATAATTATAATTTACTTTTAAAACCATCGAAACCTGTTTCTCGAATCACAAACAGTTCCGTTCCATAAAACCCTTAACAGCAATATTTCAAACTGATTGACTCGAATATCTTTAAATAGAAATAAAGTCCTCACTGTTGTCAGACTGTGTTGGAACTAGCAACAATATTCGAACATCGTGATAAAGTTATACAGGTACGATACCCTTGAAGATTAAACATTTCATGGTTGATAATAGTGTATTTCAATCATGATATATTAAAGCAAATTTCATTTCATCATTACTCGTTTACTTGGATAAAAAAATAAAAGATTGGCTCGTAGAAAAAAAATTACCATTAATGTTTTAACTGAATACTAGTATTAGGATTGTTTCTGTAATTATCTACCCTAAATCTAAGTTAATGTCAGCATAAACTAATTTGATAGCATGTGGCATCGAAACCTTTTATTATACACAAGTCTGACGCAAACAAAAATGGCTAATAGAGAACAATTGCATGAAGATACAAGAACATGTTCCAATTACTCTGTCAATGACGTTATTTTACACATTAACAGGAAACTGTAACCTTGGTATTTCTGTGTGTGACATCTAGAGGCAAATAAATGACTTGCTTTAAGGAGAAAGTAAAATAGTTCAGATGAAGGGTATCACTGATGGTTCACTATTTTTGAAACCCTTCAACACAAAAATAAATGTTTAAACTAATGTAGTATAGTTAAATCATTGTAGCAAACACAATAGACAAACAATTATTTTCTGCCATTCTTTCATAAATATGTTAGTGCTCCAACTGTCAAAGTGATATCTAACTAAACATATATGTTGCCAAATGTGAGTGCCACTTCTGGATGATGAGCTGAGAACTCTTCCGGAGTACCTCAGTTCATCCTCAGATTTGTGTGGGTTTCTTGTCGATCTGTAGTTTTCTGTGTAGTGATTAGTTGATCATAATTTGGCCTTTTATTGTTCTTCTTTTAGTCATTGTATTATCTGTTCTTCAATTTTCGACTTTGGGACATTTAAACGTTTTTGTACTATATGATCATTCAGCAAGTGATTCATTATGCAATTTATCAAGTTTATTATTACCACGAGAGCAATACCTTTGATTATCGGTTATTCGTCTCTGGGGGTATTAGCCGCATAGCAATTAGTGATGAGGCATTTACATGATTTGCAAAATATTTTTATCATTGCAATTTACAGTTCCTAAATAAATTATTATTCAAGCTAAGCATAGGTGATCTTAGGGATTGTCTGGTATCATATTATTATTCAAGCTAAGCATAGGTGATCTTAGGGATTGTCTGGTATCCTATTTAGTCCCGTCCCAAATGCTTTTGAGTTATTTAGCTTTCTAGAACATTCGTTTGTTTTCAGCATGTCTGATGGAAATTATTATTGCAGAAACTGATGTGATATTTACATATTTATGTACAGATAACAATGTATCATTATTTCACTAATAAAGGTTTTATTACCAGTAACATGATCAATGATGTCAATGCCGTTATTATTATTTTTTTCCATAAATTAATTCCTTTTAATAATATTGAACTACATGGGAAGTCAAAGGGATTTTAAAAATTGCTTTTAAAGAAATTGAAACCAGGAAATGTTATTCCTTGTGAATACTTGTTTGTCTTCATATTACTAATTATTGATTTGAATGTCAAAGATGTTGGTAAATGTCAATACCATTATCAAAAGCCAATCACTATTCCAAATGTCACTAATATTACTGAGTATAAAGTAAGGGTTTGTGTTTAAACCATTAATATTACTGATAGAATGTTTTTTTTACAAAACGAAAGACAAAATGTCAAAATATTATATACAATATATTCATATTACAACAATTGATGGTTGTGCATTTAAGATAATCTCGGATTCTAGTACATATCATAGAATTGTATATATCACTTTCAAACCATTTACTCGATTGCTTTATCTTATGACTCATTGAAGCACCCATATTTTAGCGGCAATCACATGTACTGTATTGTACCTATAAAGTACCCTTTTAAAGTAAATTAAAAAGACAAATCAGTTGTAAATCTAATACATTTTTATTATACAGGATTTTACAATATTTTACAAATGTATATAAAATTTGATTAAAAAGACAAAATCAGCTGTAAATCTAATAAATTTTAATTATGCAGGATTCTCCAAAATTCTACAAATGTATATAGACAGTAAACTTATCTTGTCCGTGACCAAATTGGTCTGTAGTTTCCTACTATGTTTGTCTGCGTCCCGATTGTCTGATATTTTCTTCTAACTTTTTATATCCGGAAATGCACTTCCTTGTACGAAATCCACTTTAACAATTATGTTAACAACATGTCTTCCGGTAAACAAAATATATTGCTATGATACATAATCTCAGATTTTAACGTTCAGCTGATGAAACCCGATAATGGGATTTCTTTATATAGGTCATTTAAAATTTGGATAAAACTCTGTAAATTCTAATTAGGTTGTGCTAACAACTATAATGAAATGCAAACAACATTTATAGGCCATGTTAAGTGAACCATGACACCTAAATTGAGACTACAAACAGAGATGTTCACCTACAATGAGACTTAATTGAGAAGTTGAAAAGAGCGATGATCTTCTAGATTGAGACTGAAAATAGAGATGATCAACTTGATAGAGACTTTAAAAAGATCACAGAGATTGAGACTTTGAAAATAGAGATGACCATTTAGATTCAGATTTTTAAAATAGAGATGATCGGATAGATTGAGACTTACAAAATAGAGATGTTCACCTAGATTGTGTTGTCTGTTCTTCTTCTATATACTGAGTCTGATTGCCTCTTTGGTATCTTCAAACTCTTCTTGAGACTTACCAAATAGAGATGTTCACCTAGATTGAGACTTACAAAATAGAGATGTTCACCTAGATAGAGACTTACAAAATAGAGATGATCACCTAGATTGAGACTTACAAAATAGAGAGATTCACCTAGATTGAAAATTCACAAATAGAGATGATCACCTAGATTGAGAATTCACAAATAGAGATGTTCACCTAGATTGAGAATTCACAAATAGAGATGTTCACCTAGATTGAGACTTACAAAATAAAAATGTTCACCTAGATTGAGAATTCACAAATAGAGATGTTCACCTAGATTGAGGCTTGAAAACAATGTAGGTATTTGTGATTCAAATACTTGATCTATTTAATTGTTTATCGTGTGTCAGATATTAATAACTACGAAACACACAAGTCTTTGTTGAATGATCGAGAATGTATTATTAGTAAATGCTTCAAGGTCAGTCATGTTAATTCTAAGCCACTTAGGATTGTCAAGCATTATATATAAATGTCAAAACTATAGAAAATCTGGAATTATACAATGTCTAAGTTTGGTTCTAAAATCTCATTTGTCCATATGAGTGGATACAATAGCTTTTATAATTGGATGCCATTTATTCAGCTGCCTAATTGTTAAAATGGTTAAGAAAAACATATTTAGCAGATGTTGATCGACATCATAAAGATAACGGGTGAATTGTAGATTGATATTCTACTTCAATAATCTTAGAACAACATATGCCCACAATTATTATCGCATTTCCCAAAATATCTCCGTATATTTACACGAATACTCCCGTATTTACATGTATGTAATTTTCATGTAATTACGTGGTTATTTATTTTGAAAACTGGACATAATTTAGAATACACCCTGGTCAGTTGTTTTTCAATAGTAAAATTGTAATTGAAATGTAATTTCATCTTTTCTTATTTAATTTCTATGTTTCCTTTGTGCTGTATTTGTTTGAAATAAACATTAGATAATACCGAAAGTGCAATCAAAAATGGACAGTCTCGAGAAACTGGCACCATATAGGACACACAAGACAAAGACACCACTATACTATTGCAAAGCATTCGACTTGAATAAGGTCAACGGACCATTTTTAAGTTTTAATTAAATTTGTAGAATAAACATTTAAATATACATTTTCCTTCAGTTGCCCGTGAGTTACGATATTTCTCCACTCAAGAGAGTTAAATTAAAAATTTTAACCACAAGCCGTTAGGCGAGTAGTTAAAATTTTGAATGTAACTCTCGAGAGTGGAGAAATATCGTAACCCACATGGGCAACTGAAGGAGAATTTGTTGCTCCCATTATTTAACACGAATTGTATTTCAAAATTTGAAATTAATGCGGGGAAAGGCACGAGACATTTTAATCCTCTAGAGGATTACAGATTTTTCCACCACTGGTTCAGCGGGGTTAAAACGCTGTAATAATGGGAGAAAGTGTTTTATATACCTCAGCCGACTTTAATTATTTGGATTCCAATCTTTTAACATTAAACGTACCTGATAAAGATTATTCCAGAAACACGTCGTGTGCACTAAATTAGATTGTTTTTTTTTTGTAATTCAAATGGACATCAGTACATCGAACAGAAATATAATGAGGTCAGTACAACAATAACTATAACAGTACTTAAAGTATTTCCAAATGTTCTTTGTTCCCTCGTGCAATTGTGTTATTCCAGATCAGATGACATTTTGAAAAGACTGAGTAATCAATTTGCTACAATGAATAACTATCCTACCATTTTTGTTTTTATTTTCAATTACCTACGTCACAAAATCCCACAAATCATTAAATTTCAGTATACTTCATTGCATGCTTATTTTGTTATTAGTCTCTCTTAATGGCCACGAAGGTACGTGACAATCTTTTGCATTGTTATATATACTTGACCTTCAAAATGGCGTGAAATTACAAATATGTGTGTCAAGCAAAGTACAAAACTACTGCAGCCAACACAGGCGATGTCGATAGTATACACACCATTAGATAAGTATTGCATCGGTGGTGCAATGGCTAGCGTGATCGCCGCGAGAACGGTGGATCGTTGGTTCGAGGTCTAATTGGGTCAAACCAAGGACAATAAGATTGGTATTTGTTGATTCTCGTCTAAGCACACATTAAGGAGAAACATCAAAGACTCGTTGAATAGAAATCAGCATAATGTGTCCGAGTGGGTGACATTTCTACCCGCGGACTGTTGTTTCAGTGAACTAGCACTATAAAAATCCAACTAAGCGTGTCGTTCTAGTACAAAGCGGATCTAATCATCATCTCAT
>MJUT01033541.1:582243-594064 GCA_002080005.1 Gigantidas platifrons
TATAGCCATGCGTTGGTCAAACTTATATTTCTATAGCAATACCCAACCAAATAGATTATTAATTATGTGGCAATCTACTATTTCCAATTTTTCCTAATACAAAGGTTCCCCATACGAGACTCAGTAAAAATATCTGATTTTGCAGCTGTTGAGTTCAGATTGTACAATAATATATGAGCTCCCTTTATGCTTTATTTATGAAGTTAAGCGTTTTCAATTTCTAAAAGACATACATGTCCCAGTTATACTTTAAACAAAATTGTTGTCTCATAGAAGTGAGACTACCGCGTATTAATCTTTGTTACTTGCTACTTACACGGTAAGAGGTTGTGAATAGAATAGAGACAGAAATTTCACCAACCTGTCTCAGATTTGTTAATAGTTGTTTTATTGATATTCTCCTATTATTACGGCGTTTTAATCCCACTGAACCAGTGGTGGAAAAATCTAATCCTCTAAAGGATTAAAATGTCTCGTGCCTTTCCCCGCATTAATTTCAAACGCATTAATTTCAAATTTTGAAATAAAGTTCGTGTCAAATAATGGGAGAAACAAATTCTCCTTCAGTTGCCCATGCGGGTTACGATATTTCTCCACCCTCGAGAGCTAAATTAAAAATTTTACCACTCGCCTAACGGCTTGTGGTTAAAATGTTTAATTTAACTCTCTTGAGTGGAGAATTATCGTAACCCACTGGCAACTGAAGGAGAATCTATATTTAAGATTTTGCCATTTCTTACGTCTGTAATTGTATCTTTCTTCAAGTAAGAAAAGTATGAAGATACCAAAGGGGTAACTAGAAGCGGTAAATCGAAGAAGGATAGACAGTGCAATGGCCAAAAAAAGGGCAACCAATGGTCTCTACAAAACACTACACAGAAAATTAAAGATGGAACAAGACGAAGCCCACTAAAACAGGGGGACTAGGTGCACCGGAAAGGTTAACAGTTCCTACTCTACTAGTAAGGTGGATGCACTTGATTTGCATGGTATATAATTCTTAAATGAAACTCATTGTCATAGCCTTATATTGCTTCATTACTACATTTAAGTATTCTTACTACACCTACAAAAATGTATACAGATATGACAACACTATATTCCATATTTGCAGTTGCCAAATGCAGAAAAAATACTTGTTCCTGTCCCTAGCGAGGACCTTGATTTCCAACGTCATGTGACTTGATTTTCTTTTTGATGCTCATGCGAGGGGGGGGGTGTTGCTTGTTTTGTTGATTTTGGATGAATTATAGACGATCACTGTTTAAGATGTCTTTTCATAATCATATGTTGAATGAAGAGGCAGAACAGCAACAAAACAGATGTTCTTTATTATTATATTTTAAATTTTAAATGCTCAGCCCTATGTGCCGCTTGTGACTATCCTGTTTGGGTCCTTTGGTTTTATTGCTCCCAGAACTTTATATTATTTGACTTTCCAATCTTTCGATTTTGAGCGTACTCGGTGAAGGTTATTCCAGAAACGCGTCATGCGCACTAAGTTTGATATCTACGTTCTTAGCACGTCACGTTCACGTATGCCTGAAATAATTTCTGGAATGAACAACAACATGAAAAATTTAATTGAAAGATTATGCAAATTGTACTAATTCTATGGTCATAGACCTGTAATTAGACGTTGCTTGACAGACAGGAGTTCTTGAAATGATTTGTGCTGGAGGGTTGTCATTTAAGTCCTATTGATGCTTTTAAAGCGTCTTGATTCCACATATAATACAGTTAATTTTGTACAGGACGCCTTCAAATTGAAAACGGAATGCCATAATATGTTATCTTATTTCCTCATTAGGGAAATTCAATTAAACCTATTCTTAAATTGTCAATCATGTCTAGTAGAAAGTTAGTTCCAAAAAATAAACAAATTGCGTAAATAAGAAAGTATTTTATAAATGAGCTATTTTCATGTTAAAATTCATTACACGTTTGCAGTCAGGTAAACAGGAGCTTATCCTTGCTTCGCAGTTATTTATTGTTGCTTTTTTCGTTTTTTATTTTCTATTTTGGTGGTAATTTGATACGATTGTCTGCCTGTTGCTATTTTTTATTTTGTTTTTCTGTGTGATGGCAGTATGTAGAGAATATTGAGGATTCACTTAATCTATGTGTGTTTATTGGAAGGGATGTAGCTTGACATTCACTAATTATCATTTCTCTTTAATTAATAAGAAATATCAAACGTTAATAATTGAAAATAAGGTAATCTTTTCGTCATTATCATTTAGTTTGATACAATTGTTTGGTCGTATATATTACAAAATAACCAGTCAGCGTGGAACGTATATGTAAGAGGTCGTGATTATATGAAAGTTCGATTTATGACTACATATGCAATCATTTCCTACCACCACTAATGTTGTGAGTTCAAATTCCGCTCATTATGTGATAAAGTTTGTCCATGACATAGGGCGGGTGGCGGGGTTTCTGTCCGGGTACTCTGGTTTCATCCGCCAATAGAACTGATGAACGCCACGATATAACTGAAATATTGTTGACAGTGGCGTAAAACACCATAACCATAATCACAACCCTATGACACAGAAACACTTTGATTGTAAAGAACCTGTTGAAAGTGTGATATCATTTTAATTTTGAAAAAATGATTTAACAGTAAATCATTTTCTTCAAAGCGATTTGCATGGTCTGTGTGATAATATTAACCAAGCTTGCAATTTCTGCTCCTGTCAGTAATTTGTCAGTTACCAACACAATATGGGATATTATCAAGTTCCTAAACATCCAAAGCAACACTAATCTACGATTATGCTCATATGATAAACAAGTAAACGATATTATTGGCTCTGAAGTAAAATAATTTCAATTACTAGTACAATGTTTTTATAAAAACTTATCAGGAAAAAAAAATCTTTGAAATATGCGCAAATGTAAATTTAATTACAGTCTCTTAAACACTACCAAGATTTTGTCACAGCTCGCTAAATTATTCTAAATGACATAACGTGAAGATCAATTAATCTGCACTATACTTCAAGCAAGCTCAAATCAAAGGCATGTTCATTAAGAACATTCATGCTCTATCATAGGAAAACGTATATCATTTTCAAGGTATGATTTATTTCTACCTCTATTATTTATTAAAACGATAGCGTTTAAGTCTCCAGCACTTAATGGCAAGGAAGAGAAGGAACAAATGCATTCAACATTATCAATACATTTGTAATTGTGTTCATTGATTGTTTTATTGAATTCCAATTATGGTCATTAATCGTAGACAATGCTTGTTTACACCCACATTTTATACGTGCAACACGTAGTAAACAATTACAAACTGTACAGTATCTGCATCAAGTACGTTGAACTGTAACCAATTCTGGCGTAGAGTCAAGTATTATATAGGTAAAATGACAATAAACCGGCAACGTTTGGATTAGAACTTGGGGTCATCATACTTAAATATTTTATGAATTTGTAGGTTAACAAGATATTTCATATACAGCTGAGGCAGCAATATGTGTTCTACGCCGTGGAATCAGACAGTGACATGAGTCGACGAATGGTGCGATGTATGCGATCATTCTTGACCATCAACTTTTTTTTTATCATAGCTGAAGAGATAAATAAATGTTAGAGAAAACTTACGTGGTATTCACCAATGGACATTCTAGAGACACAGACAACATTGTGCACCAGACACAAGAAAGACAAAACAAACCAAACACTAAACAACGAAGACGAACTGAAAACTACAGAATACAGACGAATAGAACAAATACACTACACAGAAAAGTACACTGCAAAAACCGAAAACGAAAAAAAACAAAAAACAAAAAAAAAAAGCAAAAAAAACAAAAACAAAAAACAAAAACAAAAACCACACAACACAGATATCTAAAAAGATAGGCAACACGGATATCAACAAATAAAACAGGTGGTAAGACCGGACACTCGCGCAGGCTACGGTGCTTTGGAAGTTATTAAAAGTATGAGAATTGTAACTACTTTAGTTCTGTATAATTAAACATTTTAATTTCATATACATTTTGTAACATGTTATCCAGTGGTAAAGTATAGATACCTTTCTAATCAATGCGTAAACGCCTTCCAATGATAGGTTTAATACTTATATTCTTAATATCTATTTAAGTCTTGAATTATCCAAAAGTACATTAATATTCTAAATATATGATAAAGGTGTTCTCCCAGGAATTAATTTCTAATAAAGTAAACATAAATAGCAACTTATTTCCATTGAACTCTTCCTTTATTCAAGATAGCTTTAGCGTCAGGTATTTATAACGAGACATATTTAATATATTTCTATTTTGGATAATGGTAGCAACATTCGATTAATTTTACAGGTCATGGTAGGCTGGATAGTGACATTGAGCAAACGATGAACTGCTACTAGTCACCGTTATACATGTATACCTGTTTGACATTGAGCGTACCTGATGAAGGTTATTCCAGAAACGCATAGTGAGCACTAAATTAGATATCTACGATTTCATTAGTGAACTACAATGTATAAGAATATCATATTGTCTGTATGAATCTGCAGTGCGTAACATTGTATAAAGGTGATGTAAGGCAATCTATGATACCGAAATATGGCTATATCTAGTCAAACCAAGAACAGAACACAACTAGAGAGAATAAAAGAACTTAAGTAAAATATCGGACAAAATAAACTCCCACAAAAATTGTTTAGATTAGTGCAATCTCTACCGGTGTCACTATTGGCGCAATAAACTGCTTACTCTTCCGGAGCACATGAGTTCACCCCAAGTTTTTAAATTGGGTTCGTGTTACTCAATCTTTAGGTTGGTTCGTGTTACTCAATCTTTAGGTTGGTTCGTGTTACTCAATCTTTAGGTTGGTTCGTGTTACTCAATCTTTAGGTTTCTGTGTATTGTTTCGTTGACCATTGCAAATAGTAGTAAAACTATTTAAGTGAATGTAAAAATTGATTTTTAAGCAAATAATTTACAATTAAAAATACCTGACCTGTCATGCTTTACATACAAACAAGAAGTACAGACGTAGATATCTAATTTGGTAAGTACGGAGCGTTTCTAGAATAACCGATATCAGGTACGTTTATTATCAGAAGATTGGAAAGCCAAATAATTCATATGTCGCGACCATCCCCACTCCCACCTATCAAAACTGGCTACGGACACTTATAAAAAGGGTAAAAAAAACAACCATAATGTAGATTACGTTAAATATCATAAAGGATAAATATCTACGTTATTTAATGTCATACCTATGACCAGTAGTATTCGGCTTACACAGCACACATGAAAGGTCCACAGTTTGACTGTGGCTAACCTTAGTACACAAGAAAACCTAATATTGTTTCAGCTACCTCAGGCACACATGAAAAGGCCCCAGTTTGTCTGTGGCTAACATTAGCACACATGAAAACCTATTATTGTTTAAGCTACATGAGGCACACATAAAAAGGGCTAAGTTTGTCTGTGATTAACCTTAGTACATATGAAAACCTATTATTTTTGTAGAATTTTGTAGTGCTGACATTAACTAAGATCAGTCATTGAACTAGTTTTTCGGCACTAAAGCACTATTAATACTATAATTAAATATGTAATGTTTCATAAAAAAAATGTTCCCTTCTCAAAAACATGTAATCTAAATGTTCAATTGTGTATTTAATTTTCAATTATATCTGTTCTTCTTTCTAAGACTAATTTGTATTTTCCTCCTCTTAAAACAGTTATGAAACAATTAACCTTTCAGACAGAACAGCATACTAATATTTATGTGTCGCTTATTTCTGTTACGGGTCATACAAATTACAGACATTTGAAATGTTAGCTTGTGAGATATAATAGTTCTGTGTATAGTAAACATATTTGTATGCAGCATTTATGCAGTTTTTATGGTACCAGTAAAATAAAACCATAGATAGATACTGCAAATTTATGACGAAACGATAAAACAATATAGTATTTCGAAGACTACTTACTGAACACCTTCAACACATGTCTACATCTACCAAATACTGAACACCTTCAACACACGTCTACATCTACCAAATACTGAACACCTTCAACACACGTCTACATCTACCAAATACTGAACACCTTCAACACACGTCTACATCTACCAAATACTGAACACCTTCAACACACGTCTACATCTACCAAATATTGAACACCTTCAACACACGTCTACATCTACCAAATGCTGAACACCTTCAACACACGTCTACATCTACCAAATACTGAACACCTTCAACACAAGTCTACATCTACCAAATACTGAACACCTTCAACACACGACTACATCTACCTACCAAATACTGAACACCTTCAACACAAGTCTACATCTGCCAAATACTGAACACCTTCAACACACGTCTACATCTACCAAATACTGAACACCTTCAACACAAGTCTACATCTACCAAATACTGAACACCTTCAACACATGTCTACATCTACCAAACACTGTACACCTTCAACACAAGTCTACATCTACCAAATACTGAACACCTTCAACACATGTCTACATCTACCAAACACTGTACACCTTCAACACACGTCTACATCTACCAAATACTGAACACCTTCAACACACGTCTACATCTACCAAATACTGAACACCTTCAACACTTGTCTACATCTACCAAATACTGAACACCTTCAACACAAGTCTACATCTACCAAATACTGAACACCTTCAACACAAGTCTACATCTACCAAACACTGAACACCTTCAACACACGTCTACATCTACCTACCAAATACTGAACACCTTCTACATCTACCAGTACTAAACGCCTTAAACTAATCACGTATCTACCTGCTACTGAACACATTCAGTAAGGTGAATAGTGTTCTTAAATGCAGCAGATGCCTGCAGCGAAGCCGAATATTGAAAAAATAAATAACAAAGCGAACCCGAAATATTATATATGTGGCCATCAAATCAAATCAACATTACCGTAGTATCTTTTGTAATTATTTTTTATGATTAACATCAATTTCTACCTGGGAATGACAGCTAATTCACTATTTAAGCTAATATACCTTAGTGTGAATGTTGTTTACCAGTCATTTACATGTAGTTAAAAGTGCTCTACTTCAATACATGAATATGATTACTGTATATGATAAAGGTTTTGATTGGATGATTTTAGAGTACTTTCGTACTCAAAGATCATTTTCGTACTCTAAAATCATCCAATCAAAACATTTATCCATTGGATAATGTGTTCTGATTGGCTGTTTTTTCTAGTAGGAGTATGAAAATCGTGCTGGAGAGTTTTATTACCTTAAACTCTGCTGTAAGTCAGGTCAAACATTTACCATGCCAGTTTATTGTTGTTACAAATGTATATCCACATGCTTGACTGTTGTACAGTGCCAATATTTGTCTTCTCGCTAGTCTTGCATGCTTTGCATATATGAAATTTTGTAAGTAGACGGATTAGCATAAGGCATGATTAGCTTGTAATGTTTCTAATCTTACAATATGCATTTGTCTGTTTATTAAGTGAATACATATGTTTAAATTATATGAATTTTGTAAAACAAAATTACAATTTTACATTCAAGCTGTTGCTACTTTTGTTCTAAATCAACATCGTTTAATAAATAAAAATAATGATAAAGGGTGCTGTCAATAAACCAGCACAACCTATTATTGTGGTTGCTCAAACGGAAGACTATATCGTCCAATTCCATACAATAAATAAACTATTTCAGTATTAGATTTATAAAACAGCCTTTGTAAATATTGCTTTAGATTGTATTACAACTATTATGGCATGATATTGTGTTATTACAATTATATTGTAAAGTCTCCTGGATTAATGTGTAAATTTAGATGAAAATGTGGGTTTTTTTTAACAAATTGAATCCATCTTTATCTTTTTTTTCTGAAATTTCGACGAATATAATATATTTTAGTAGATAATTATAAATATATAATGACTTACCTAGCTCTCCGTTAACACGTGTTTTTATTCTGCAAAGTCACCAACTGGTTGTCACCTAAGGCATTGATTTTGAAATCCAACTATTGGAGTTCTAAATAAGAAACAGAAGACTGAATACTGTTCACCGCTATGGATGTTATTTAAAACAAATCGATTTGAGTTTATTTTTGTCTTAGTTTTAACCTGTTTGTATACAATAATTGCTTATTTCCACAGAAATTGTCGTCATAGAAATAAAAGAAACCCAGGACACCGAACGTAAATAACTCTATAGAAAAGGTTTAAAGAACTTGTAAATCATTTTGTGTACTTGATGGGACATAAATAAGGTTGACATACGCAGGAAATTTCAATTATGTCCCTTTTGTAATAACAGATTTGTTTATAGTCGTAAAAGTTTAATACATTACATATAAAACCAAAGAGGGTATTAATCTTTTTAACCCCGCCACATTTCTGTGACTGTCTTGAATCAGGAACTAGATTTCTAATACCATATGTTGTAGTCTTTGTTGTGGTCAATTGCTTGGAGGTGAAATGTGGTTGTACGTTTTGTTGATAATGGTGGAATTGTTGACCATCACTGTTTAAATTTTCTTATCATAATGCGTGAAGTTTTGTAATCGATGATGTTTCGGCACTGACATGGTTTATTAGATATATTTGTTATTGAATTATTATCAAAACTAAGATTCCCTCCTTCGGGCATAGGTGACCTTAGCCGAATTTTGCGATTCTGTTTAGGCCCTTTGATTTACTTGCTCCCAAAACATCTTAAATTATTTGGTTTTCCAACCTTTCGACTTTGAGTTATCCTGATGAAGATTATTCCAGAAACGCGTCGTGCGCACTAAATTTGCTAAGTCTAAATGGTTAGGCAATCCCTGTCCTGTCAAAAACAACTCATTTATTTGTGGCTTTATACTTTCTTAAGTTGTAAGCAAGCACTGCTGAACATTAACCATAAATAAACAATATAACATCCGATTTAGTTGCTGAATGTAGATTAAATTATATTGAAGTCTGGTAACAATAATTCTTAAATCTCTCGATATGCCAAATATAGCATCAACATAGAAATAAACAAAATGGAATATTGCGATTAAAGGCGGTCTAAATGGTAGGAAATAACGTTATTACGGTAAATGTACATAATAGAACGATTATCATGTCTGTGATATCACGAATTGGAATTAAAACCCTGTTCATTTATATTCAGCTTGGTCTTAGGTAGCTTTTCAATCCTATAAAATTTAATATCTCCCATCTCTCGAAAATAAAAATATGCTAGCAGATGAGACATCTTTTGTTTTATATAAAGAAGAGTATAATTACTAATCATACCTTATGTTCTAATTCGTGGCCTCAACCGAACATAAAGTATTTATGAACAAAAACAAGAACACATACTTATGGGAACAGCTCACCTAGACGAGTGCAGCAAAGTATTATTAAATACAATTCAAACAGAAATGTCTTTGCTTACACCATCAAGACGCTGCAGCACAACATACAATCAATCTACAATGAAATTAATAAGAATCAGAATATATACATTCAATTTTATTTTTTTTAAATACAATTGTATATTGCAAAAAGGAACTTTCGTTTAGCAAAACGAAAGTTGTCCACAATTTTAATGTTTGACTTGTATCAATTACATTATGGGGTGAAATAAATACATTTAACATGTAAACTATTACCGCTTAAAACTGTCCATGCAATCTTATATCATAACTTTTAAACTCTCAACCTTTAAAGAGTTATAGTTATTATAAGTTGAGATTTAAATATCTCTCAAAATAATGACAGGTGCTCCAAAGCACGTGTACTTCAGTTGTTAATAAATACATTTATGTTCTAATTCGTGGCCTCAACCGAACATTTTAGTATTTATGAACAAAAACAAGAACACATACTTATGGGAACAGCTCGCCTAGACGAGTGCAGCAAAGTTTCGAATAAAACAAATGAAGGGAAAATATGTCAAAATGTGTGTAAAATATAGTAAAAAAAAATAAGATAATGGGAAAAAACTTCAAAATTACTTATTAAACTAAATGCCTAGATTTTTTTGTAACTGACAATCTTTCTTGTATGTTTTCTTTTACATAACCGGCTTTTGCTCGATCACTCTTCCATCTACCGTGTTTTTTGAAAATTCTATCCTCAATATTTGCAGACGCAGCGGCAGCCTGATCTAAGACTGTGAAGACCATACTTTGTCTTATCTAATCCCAAATTATTTAATGCTGTTAACAATATATCCCTCGCTGAAGTGTATGAAAGCTTTCCCGTTTTACGAAGTTTGTATGAATCTACACTCTTACAATAAACTAAGCCACGAAAAATATAATCTGTATTGTTGTCAGAAATATCAGCTGAAATGAGGTATCTTTGCAGCATGTTCACAGGACATGTACTATTTAAAGTTCCAGAAATAAGAACATATTTACCCTCTCTATAAATATCTGTTTTACTCTGTTCAAGATGAAGCTTAACATGAGAATCAAAGAAAATAATATTATTTCTCTTCAAATTAGCCAATTCAGAAAAGCGCAAAAAACCTGAAAATGATAAAAGACACATACATGCTACTCTTCAATCCTTAAGGTTGGCATTGTCTTTTCCATACAATAACACAATGTGTTTTAAAATATCAGGAGTAATAGGCTCCTTCTTACCAAGAGAATGGCCAATCAAACGTAAAGCCCATTCTCTCACAGAAATAACTAAATTTAATTTACATGGATCTGGTAACCCAGCAAGTTTATTTGCCCAACTTATGGCATAGAAAATAGTATTAATCTTGCTATCTGAGTGAGCATATTCTGCGTTTTCTATGCGTAGAGTGAAACATGAATGTCTGAGCCAGGTAAACTACAAATATTATTAAATACACACCATTTAGTCCAAGCATCAAATGCATATTTGTAAGTTTTCGTTGTGTTGTCACTTCTAGAAGATAAATAGTACTGTGGTAATTTGCAGGCAAGACCAGATAAATGACTGTTGAGGTTGGTGGATTCTATTTCCTTCCATCTATCAGATCGGAAGATGGCTGAAAAATGTATAAACGTTATACAAATATAAAAACATATCAAATAATCTAAAATTCTGTACATTTTAACACTTAAATAATATACGAGTCGTGTCTACTATAGTACTAAACCATACGACCATGCTCCATTCAGACCATGCCTCTGCTTAGGCCATGTCAACCACAAGGACCATGCTACTAATGCATTGTGCATAGTGCCATGTCTCAATTTGAATTAAGATTTAATTTTGATAGCCAACACTGGCGATGAGAAACTTTTCGACCCGAAGATATAATTTGGGTTAGACCCTTGAATAAATATACCAGACGGGTTCTTAAATTCTAACACATCAACTACGTAAGCTTGAAATACTAAACCCTTTTGAAAAATATAAGGCCAAAAGGCGGCAGAAGTCCACTTTGGGACAATTAAAGTACCAGCTGCTTTACAAGCTATTAAATGTTTGAAAACTCGAAGAACTGAGTAAATAGGCGGTACGAGCCAATTGTTTTCTTGAGACCAATCTTGAGTGAATGCGTCTATAGCTTCACTTGTTGAATTCCAAAACAGGGAATTAAAGCGAGGTAATTTTGTATTGATATGACTAGCAAAGCGATCAATGTTGTGAGGACTACACATTTCATCAATAAGATGAAAAATTACAAAAGAAACGACCCAATCTTCGTGGTCGATCATTTTGCTAATGTAATCTGCTAACGTATTTTCTGATCGAGGAATCCATTGTACATCTATGGATATACCTCGCTGTGAACAAACAGAAAATATAGATTTTGCAATAGTTTGCAGCTCAAACTTCATACTGCCCGACTTGAC